>JAYMFT010213972.1:0-11464 GCA_038088735.1 Panulirus argus
ACACACACACACATATATATATATATATATATATATATATATATATATATATATATATATATATATATATATATACCTCGAACAGCCAGGATTCGAACCCAGGTGTACACTAGGTAGTCCCTTCTATCCTTACGAGCCTCCTGCAGCGCCCAGGAAGGTGGCCACGTCCACCGGTACGGAACCACGTGTCATAAAGTGTTCTGATGCGTGTGTTTCTATGTGCAGGGAGTGCGAGGCAATTGAGTAGTTAAGCGAAGGGTCTTGGGGTGATGTCCAAAGCGTGAGCGAGAGAGGGAGAGAGAGAGAGAGAATGTGTGACTCGTGGTTGTCTAGGGAGTGTGGTTTCTAATGTGTGTATGCCTGTCCGTCCGGTGGGTTGGAGTTTTTAAGACTTGAGTTGAGAGATATCGGATAATTTGAGTTGCTTGTTGAGTTATTTGGTCGTGGTTGTGTTGTGTCAGTGTTATATATATTGGAGGTGGAGGACTTGAAGGTCTGTGAGTAGAGGTTGCTGAAGTGTGAGACCTGATATTAGTGACATTTATTCGAATAACGGAGTGATAAATGATGAGCATATTTGCTAAATATACGAAAGTTCACGAAATGAATCGTAGAGAAAACGGGTATAATGACAGAGAAAATGAGAGATGGTCGTACGGGTATGTATTGATGTTGTACATTAGAGAATGTTAGGTTAGGTGTGAGGATGTTTGTTAGTAGGATGGGAGATGGGTGGTTTCAACTGGTTCAAGATGGGTACCATGCTCTTAAGTTTAGAGATGATGTCTGGGATTTTGCTGCTTCGCCGGGAGGCGCTGAAGATATCTGTGAGTTCTCTGAGAGCATTTGGGGCAAAGTGTTTGATGTGGAATTCTGAGATGCTGCTAGGGTCAATGCATGGGAGTTCATGACAGTTTTGATTGGGTTATGAATGTTATCAGGACTGACGGGTGGGGGGAACAGCTGTTGTTTCGCGGTGGATTTTGTATAGGTTTTTCCTGACTGTTTTGTTCAGAGTTTGGCTGGTATGTGGTGAAATGTCTCATATGTGGGCATTTGAGTGGTGGTTTAGTTGTAGTCTTTCATCCTCGTCGGGCGAGAGTTGGGTGCTGTTGGTGTTGAAGTTCTTCAGGTTAGAGAATGATTGTCAGTTTTGTTTGCTTATATATGTATATATAATTAAGGAAACATTTCCAGTGCTGCGTTCCAGTCAGTAGCAGGACCTCTGGCGTGAGAAGTCTCTTGACGAGGTTGTGATCCTTTTCACTCGAGGCGTAACCGCATGTAAACAGTCCGGTAACACACACACACACACACACACACACACACATACATATATGATAAGATATAATTTCATGTATACCACTCCAAGACCTCTTTTATAAAAGTGTTCCTGCAGCCTCAAGGCCGTGCTTCAAGCGGGAGCGGGGAAACGGTAGACTCCTTCGGAGCGAGAAGTTCCTCAATGGGACTGTTTCTCGTTTTCATCCATTAAGGATCTTATACACTCGCTGTAGGTAACTCTTCATTTGCGGTGGAACCTTAAGTAGCGGGAGTCCGGTAACTCCATTTGCATGTATACACATCCATTCATCTGTTCATCTGCTCATTCATATCTGCATGTGTGTGTGTGTGTACCAATATATGCTTACTTGTTTTTGTTTTTGTGTGTGAATGTTTGTGTATGTGTCAGCGGCTGTACGTGAGAGTGTGTGTGCAGGACTCTGAGTACATCTACATGTGTAAATGTATGCATGTGTTTGTCAACCATTCATAGTGTAACGCGAACTCCACAACTAAAACAAAGGTGGCCAGAGAGTAAGCCTAGTTCGCTGGGAGGCCAGCCGGCGGCAGGAAGGGCTCCTGGCTACTCTTCCCTCACCCCCCCCACCCACCTCCCACCACTCCCTCCCCCCAAAGACCCCTCCACTATATAAACAACAACAATGGCGGCACGACGTGTCCACTTGGCCCAGGGGAGGCGCAGTGGGTCTCTTGATTACACGTTTCCACACAGGAGCCAGCCAGCTGTAAGTCTTTTGGTACAGTGGTGACCTTTGTCGTCTGATACAATAATAGCCATATACGTTATATATATCGCTTCATCTATCTCGTTTGAGCGAGTGAAATCCTCTTTTCAGTCCCTCCCCTCCCCGAGCTTGGGACTTTGGTTGGTGGCTGGTGTACCATTGTGTCCCGATAGTTCTCAACGGGGTTACGGTTCACCCAAGGGACGAGACGTTTCGACATTTCTATTTCCAGTTCAGGTAGAACTCGTCTCACGTTTTGATATTATTAGAAAGGTAGGGATAGAGTAGGGCCGGAGGACCCAGTCATCAGGGCTAGGACTGGGATAGCCATACGGGTGAGAGAAGATGGTATCAGGGCGGGACGGTTCCAATTAAGGCGATATCAGGGTTGGTATCAGTGAGGGCCGCGCCCTTTGTCACATGTGGAGCTCCCTGGCTGGCGGGATGGCTGGGACTGCCCTGCATGACGCTCTCCCGCTCCTCCTCCTCTCGCATCTCACTTCACCAGACAAACACCGCGTCACTCATGTCTGTGTAAGTGTCCGTTCGTCATAAACCTTGATAATTATCATTCACCTTTATCATGGCATCAACAGATTTGCATTACGACTGACTGATTCGAATACTTAACTGATCATTAGACGCGTTGATTATTATCATACACAGTAATCACCTCTGAAAAAAAGATACCTTCACATGTACAGCAAGGTACATTACACACGTTCGAGTCAAGTTCTTAAACACGGAGGCACGACTCTTAAGCACGACAGGACGACCTTCAGGCTTGATGGCCCGGCCTTGACATGATCCATAAGGGTCAGGCCAAAGGGCGGGCCAACATACCCAAAGGGCCGTAGCGTCTCGTCCAAGGGGATGGCGTATATGGAAGTGATGCTCACTCCATCACTACCGTCCACCATCGCAACCAAGAAGGCAGAGACTGGAAGGATATTGCGACGGCTCTCTTGATTCTGTAAATTCCGTGTCGATACTCTTTTTTTCTTCCTCTGTCTTTAAAGATTTTTTTCTTCCCCTTCCGAGTCTATAAAGTAGGATAAATGATTATCTTTACGGGTGGGAGACGCGGAGTGAAGAACAGAAGAGACCGACAGACAGAAGTTATGACACAGACGATGGACGTGGGACTGCGACTGAACGAAAACTCACGAGACTGGAGGAGGCACACGGAACTTTCCCGCCACCAATTGCGCGCCAATAGGAGCCCGGCAGGGGCGCGTCGTCATGCTGTTCCACACAAAAACCCCGGCCCTGGAAAATAGGTACGCATCCCTATATTCCTTAAAAATGGAAGACAAACATTTTCGCCGAGATTTTTACATGGGCCCGTGATTCTCAATTACTGAATACCGCTGATGAGGGAACAAGTGAATCCCGAGGGAGAGAGCCTTGTTGAAAATAGGTCATCCTTGTAATGATCGCCGTCTCTATCAGTGACACATGGCCGGCGGCGGCTCCCCTAAAGAGACCTCTATCCCCGGGTAGCGCAGGGACCGATATGCCTTGGATCATTAAATAAATTAAACACCATTAGTCCATATCGTGTGAGCCCATCGTGTCTTCACCCATAAATTGTGCAGTGATTGGAATGTGGGCATTCCGTTCCTTCCTCCCTCTCACTCCCTCTCCCCTCCCCAGTCAGGTACACCAGTCGTTATTTTCAAGGCTCTTCCTCCTCTCTCTCCTCCTCTTCCTCCCCACCTACAAAAAGAAAAAAAGAAAAGAAAAGATGCATTTGATTAATCAGGCAAATTTTTGTCATTATTCTGAAAGACTTACTTTATTTAAGATAGAAAATGATTTGATATATGACGCTTTCATTCGAAATACGTAAAAAATATTTGTTCCAATATTTCGCATTGAAAACTGACATATATACGTATTCGGGGAATTATTTGAGATCGAAACATTCAAAACATTTGCCAAAGCCCGGTCGCTTCATTCAGCAGCTCAGTGGCTTAAAAGCAGAAGGTTTATAAGCTTCACTTTTTTCATCTCGCGTCACAGATTAGATATAACTTGAACGGCATTATGCGTCCATTACGAAAAAGAAAATCTCTCACGTTGATGCGATGGGTGCACGTGTTTCAAAGGCTTCACATGTTTATGGGAGAGATTCGTCCGGCACCAGCAGGAGGGAATTACTGAGACGTCCTCTCTCGTCACACCCAGGAAGGAGGTGTATTGGTGAGGCTGAGGGAGAGAGTCTGGGAGACGTAGTTTGTCTCTCACCATCATTGCTCATCCTCAAACTTCCTCATGCACCTCAAAGGGTTTCTGATCCCTTTCTCATCATACACGTCATGGGTTCTCTCCAAATCATGCATGGGCTCCTCCTACCTACTCCTAATCGTGCACGTGCTCCTGCTAACTCCTCCAAACATACCTGGCCTCCCTCTTGTTCCCTCTCTCAATAATGCATAACCTCCTTCCTCTCTTCCAATCATATAAGGCTCCTTCCCGCCTCTCCCAATCATGAATGGCCTCCTTCCACTTCTTATAATCATGCACGACCTCCTGCCTCCTACTCTACTTTCTCTTACCCACCCCCACATCCTCTCCCACTCATGCATATCCCCTTGCTTTTTTCTTCCACACATACACGCCATCTGTCCTCCCTCTTAGTCATTCAAGGCTTCTTGTCTTTTCTTCTATGAATACATAAAATCTGTCACCTCTCCCAGTCATACATAGTTTTCTGCCACCTATCCCAGTTGTCCACAGCGTTCTACTTCGTCTTCCAGTCATGCATAACCTTTCCTCTGCTCTCTCTCAGTCAAACATGGTCTCTTGCTGCCTCTCCCAGTCACATATGGCCTCACGCTACCTCTCCCAATCATAATGGCACCTCTCCTAATCATTCATGGACTGTTACCTCTCTCAATGATAAATGGTCTCTTGCTATCTCTGCCGTAACACAGCCTCCTGTCATCCCTTTTCCAATCATGCATGGCCCCTTGCTAACTCTCTCTGTCACATACGGCCTCCTCCCAATACTGCATGACGTCATGCTAACTCTTCCAATCATGCATAGCTCTCTGCCCCTTTTCTCACCCATACACGGCCTCCTGCTCTCTCTCTCTCTCTCTCTCTCTCTCTCTCTCTCTCTCTCTCTCTCTCTCGCTCGTCCTGTCTCATTCATGGCCTCCTACCTTTTCCCCAATCATATATCGTCTGCTGCTGTCACCTCTCCCAATCATACATGACCTGCTGCATTTTCTCCTAATCATGCGCTGTCTCTCGCCACCTTTCCCAGTCATGCATAGCCACCCGTCATCTCTCCCGGTTATACATAGTCACCCGGTGTCTCTTCCCATAATTCATGGCCTCCTACCATCTCCCCCGATCATGCACGGCTTTCTGCCACTTTCTGTCCTGGATGGTCTCCTGTCACCTTTTCTAGCCATACCATCCCAATCATGCATAACCTCCTGGTATATCTTCCAGTCATGGATGTCCTCATGCCGCCTCTCCCAATCATGCATGGTCGCCTGTCGTGTCTCCCATTCATGCATAGCCTTCTGGTACCTCATTGAGTAATTCATAACTTCCCGCGTCTCCTCTCGCATCATGCATGGCATTTTACCGCCCATCCCAGCCATGCATGGCCTCCTCCCACCTTGTCCAATCATTTGCTGCCTCCTGACGCCTCTCCCAATCCCGAACCTTCTACCGATCATACATGGCCTTCTGGCACCTTCGCCATAACATATAAACTCATGTCTCCTCTTTTCAGTCATGCACTGGTCTCCTGCCGGCTCTCTCTCTCGTACATGGCCCCTCCTTGTCTCTCCCGCTCATGCATGGCCTACTGCCACCTCTCCCAGCCTTGCAGAACCAACTATGCCCTGTCTGCCAATCATACATGGCCTCCTGTCTTCCCTCCCGATCGTACATAGCCTCCTGAACTCTATCTCTCATTCATACATGATCTGCCTTCCCTTCCAGTCATACATGGCCTTCAGTCCTCTCCCCCTATCACACATGACCTTATGTCCTCTCCCGCAATCATACATGGCCTTAGTGGTCTTCCTTCTGCCCTCTGTGTTATTCAGATTTGCTTATAACAGCAGGAAAAATAAATGCCGACCATTCTTCACTCACTGGAGCACAGGACCGACGTCTGGGAGTCCTTGTGTAGCTTAGAACTGACTTCTGGGACTCCCTCTATAGCGCAGGACCGACATCTGGGAGTCCTGTAGCACAGAACCTACGTCTGGGAGTCCTGGGGCACAGGGCCGAGGTCCTGGAGTGGCTCTGAGGCAGAGGACTGAGGTCCAGGAGTCATTCCGAGACACAGAACCGAGGTCCTGAAGTTCTGCTGGTTCACAGGACGAAGGTCCTGCAGTCCATCAGGGGCACAGGACCGAGGTCCTAGAGTCCTTTAAAGGGACAGGACCGACATCGTGAAGTCATTATGTGCCATAAGATCGACGTCTGGGAGTTCTTTTGGGGCACAGAGCCAACGTCTGTGAGTCTTTCTGGGGCACAAGACAAAGGCCCTGGAGTCCCTCTGGGGTACAGGACCGAGGTCCCAAATTCGTTCTGTGGCAGAGGACCGAGGTCCGGGCGGCCTTCTGTAGTGCAGGACCGACATCTGGGAGTCCTTCTCCAGCGATCCGAACCACCGCGTTGGAGTCCTTCAATACCTACGCTTGGTAGTCCTTCTCGGGCAAAGATCCAACGTCTGGGAATCATTCGAAGGCATAGGACCGATCTCAACGAGTCCTGTACCATCCTGCAGGACGTGGACAAGCCTGGTGAGGAACCGTTCAGTAATGGTTAACACCAACTGAGAAGTGACGAGGTGAATGTGCAATGTAGTGATTGTTGTGCAGTTAAAGGGAGGATTACTGAGCTGAGGTGAGAGGTGGTGAGGGGAGAGATAGTGATTTAAGAGGTGGTGAGGGGAGAAGTAATGAGGTGATAAGAGGTGGTGAGACGAACGGTTATGAGTCGAGAGGTCCTGAGATGAGAGGTGGTGAGGTAAAAAGTAATGAAGTGAGGGCAGGTAAGATGATAAGTAACGAGGTGAGAGATGCTAAGTTGATAATAAGTAAGGCGAAAAGTGTTGAGTGAAAGGAGGTGAGGGGAGAAGTGATGAGGTGAGAGGTAGGGAGGTAAGAGAGAGATGAGGAAGGAGGTGGGTGTGAAGTATGAGGGAATAAAGTGGGAGGTAGTGAGGTGAGGAGGGGTGAGGTGAGGGAGGAAGTGAGGTGGAAGGTGGTGAAGTGAAGGGTATTAATGGAAGAGATGTTGGAGTGAGTGTTGGGGGGTAAGAGCTGTTAATGGGAGAGGCGTGAAGGTAACAGATATTCAAGTGTGCGGTGAGAGGCGCTGCTGTGAGAGAGGTGCCGAGGTGTGAAAGGTATGAAGTGAGAGGAGAGAGGTGATGAGGCGGCTGGTGAGTGGTGTTAAGATGAGAAGTGTATATTTAAGTAAGAGGTGCTGGAGAGAAGAAGAGAGAGAGAGAGATTTGGTTGTGAGAGCAAGAAGTCGGCTGTGAGAGCAGCGAGAGGAGCAGGAGTCTCTATAAGCGGGGAAGGGACAAGAGGTTATGAGAGTAAGGGGATGGGACCAGAGGTTGTGAGGGCAAGGGAGAGGGACAAGGGGTTATGAGAGTGAAAGGCAGGGACCAGAAGTTGTGAGTTAGGAGCAGAGACCAGATGTTGTGAAACTGAGAGGCAAGGACCAGACTTTGTGAGAGCAACGGACAGGGAAGAGAGGTTGTGATACCGATAGGCAAGGATAAGAGGTTATGAGAGTGAGGGGCGGGGACAAAAGGATGTGAGAGTGAAGGGAAGGGAAATGGGGTTGTGAGAGTGAGGGGCGGGGTGCAAGAAGTCATGGAAATATAAGGCAGGCGATATGAGATTGTGTGAGTTGGGGGGCAGGTACGAGAAGTTGTGGAGAATGAGGAGGAAGAAATAGAGGGACTTTGAGTGCCAGGGGGAGGAACTATAGGAGAGAGAGATTGATTGGAAGAGGGAACAAGGCGGTGGCGAGGGAGAGGAGAAGAGAAAAAAAAAAGAGTTGTGAGTGATGAGAGTCAAGAAATGGGAACCAAAATGAGGATATGCAAGGCGAAAGTGAGAATGAGGGAAAAGAACGAGTTATAAGAAAGTGAGAGATATGGACAAGATGGTTGTGACAGTGTAGGGAAGGAACCGGGGGTTATGAAAGTGTTAAAAGGGAACCAGGGGGTTGTGACAGAGTGGGGAAAGGAACCAGGAGTTGTGTCGGTGTGGGAAAAAAACAGAAGGTTGTGACGGAGTGGGGAAGAAACCAGGGGTTGTGACGATGTGTGTAAGACACCATTGGGTTGTGATAGTATTGGGAAAGGAACCAGAAGGTTGTAACAGTGCAGGAAAAAGCAAAGGGGTTGTGATAGTGTAAGAAGGGAGCTAAGTGGACGTGACAGTATTGGGAAGGAACCAGGGGGTTGTGGCAGTATTGTGACAATGTGGGGAAGGAGCCAGGGGGTTGTGACAATGTGGGGAAGGAGCCAGGGGGTTGTGACAATGTGGGGAAGGAGCCAGAGAGCTGTAACAGTGTGGGAAAGAAACCACTGGGTTTTGACAGTGTGGAGAAGGGACCAGGAGTTGTTACACTGTTAAAGGTTATACAAGAAAACAAGGAGGAGGGAAAGAGGGTGGACAGTATATAAGAATGAGGGGATAAAACTATACACATACCATCATAATAATGTGCGCGGCTCTTGAAATATTTCCCTAAAGAAGATTTGTTTTCTCCGGGTGATATCGGAATATGTGTGTTGTACACAACATGAATTAGGAAAAAGAAAAATTCGTAAGAAACTTTCGGGGAATACTTATAACGACTGTATTTTCTGTTTTTTTTTTCCATGCTGCAGGCTCCAATCACGGGCAAAAGTCCACATCAAGGCCGGACCCTAATTGAAAAATAGGGAAAATTAAGAAACGGAAAGAAAAGATTGGGAAAGTATTTACGAGTTTTTGAGAAAGTGAAAGACCTGTCTTTTGAAACGAGCCAGGTCATAGTTATCGGGAAAGACATGAGAAGGTAGAGTTCCAAAGATTCGACGTGTAGGGAAAGAAGCAGTTATCAAACCGGCACACCCTTGAGTTTCCGATGGCCACATAATAATCATGAGACGCAGCAGCTTGCCGAGTATTGCGTTGGTCTGGCTAGTGGTGGAGACACACAAGCAGCCAGCTCTCAGGAGCAGAAGCCAAAGTAATACCTATAGAACAGGGAAAGTGAACCAGCATATTACGGCGTAGGGCAAGGGTGTCAAGTCTGGAAGTTAGCCTAAGTCGGACCGCTTTCGACTCAACCTTGTCAAGTAAGGAAACAGAGCTAGAACCACCCTAAATGTGAGAGCATTACTCCAAAGAAGGACGGATCAATCCCTCGTATAAACGGAGCAACTGTTCAGAAGAGAAAAAGTTACGACATCTAAACAGGACACCCAGTTTCTTAGAGGTAGGCTTAGCTATCCCCGTAATGTGGGGTTTTCAAGATAAAGTGGATGTTACAGTAATACCAAGTATCAAGAAGCGGAATTACAGTATAGTCAAAGAATAAAGGAAAGTTGTGAGGAATTTTTGACAGAGAGATGGTAGAAACTGGGTCTTGGAGAGGCATTAACCATAACCACATTTCGTCTACGCCACTGAGATATCCTGTCCACGTCTGAGTTCATTGAGGAAGTTGTGTCGAGACGAGATGCAAATCGAGTGAGAGAAAGAGTAGAACCGAGGGATGTGGAGAAAAGAGTATGAGTGTATTTGGTTATTGGTAGAAGAGAGGAAATCGGTGATAAGAGGGAGAAAAAATGTAGGAGACAGTTCAAAACTTTGAGGGACACCGCTGTTTATGAAGAAAAGGGAAAAGCCTGATCCATCAGCAACTACGAAGATAGATTGGCCGTAGAGGAAGCTAGATATGGGGGAACAAATTGATGGAGGGAAGCCAAAAGAGGGGAGCTTAGAGATGAGACCCCGATGCCACACCCTGTCAAAGGCTTTGGTTATTTTAAGGGCAACTACGAAGAATTCTCCAAAGTCTTTCAGGGATGATGAGCAGACATTAGCAAGAAAGGAAAGAATATCACTAGTAGATCTCACCTTACGAAAGCCATATTGGTGATCAGAGAGTGGACTGTGAGATTCAAGATGTCCAAGGATCTGGGAGTTAATGAGGGATTGAAAGGCCTTGGAAATGATAGATGTCATAGCAATAGGTCGATAGTTAGAGGGGTTAGAACGGTCACCCTTCTTATTGATGGGATGTATCAACTCATGCCTCGAAGAAGGAAAAATTTTTGTTTCTAAACAGAATCGGAAAAGACGAGCAAGCACAGGTGCAATTTCAGAGGCACACTCGTTCAACACACGGTGATGGATGCCATCAGGACCATAAGCTTTGCTTGTGTCCAGAGAAAGAATCGCTTTTCGGACAGTCTGAAAAGAGATTACGGGAAGAGGCATAGGATTAGTAAGAGGAGCATCAAGGGGTGAGCGAATATTAGTCATCCAAGGTGGAGTTAGAGGAAAAATGGGAACCAAAGAGAGTTGCTTTATCAACGGGAAAGACAGCAATAGTGCCGTCAGGACGGAAAAGTGAAGGAAAGGTAGAGCGACAGAAGTTGCTGGAGATGCCTTCAGCTAAAGAGGCTTATCGGTGGATGATGATTATAGGTTCTGGCAGCTCCATTGAATAATGGCTCTCTTTGTTTCATGGATAACGTACATGCAAGGATTATGGGCAGTTATAAATGCTGAATGAGAGTCGGAGGAAGAAGAGTTTTTCCAAGCCCGATATACCCGATTCCTTGCCTGAATGGCCTCAGAACAGGAACGGTTGAACCATGGATTGGAAGAAGTAGTCTTGGAGGAAGAGGGGATACATGCTTCCACTCCCGCAACAATAGCCTCTGCTATGCGTTTGGTGGAGACAAAAGCATCACTACATAAGGGACAGTAATTCACCCAAGGAAAGTCAGAAAATAATTTTCGTAAATTATTCTAGTCAGCTTTGTTGAGGTAACAATATTTACGTTTAGACGGGGCTGATGGAGGGAAAGGTGCCGTTAAAATAGATACATTCATGAGAGTATGATCAGATGAACCAATTGGGGCAGAGATTGTGTAGTTACAGAGCAAGGGACTTTCTGGATTTTATTCTTGCTTACGCCAGACGATGTGTTTCAGCTGGGAGGGCGGAGCCCGCCCACCCCGTCGGGGGCGTGCGGGCCGCGCCTCCCCCGTGGCTGTGGGCGCGCCAGGGGCCGCCTGGGGAGGAGGGACCGCTGGGGAGTTTCTGGGACTTTCTGGATTTTATTCTTGCTTACGCCAGACGATTTTATTCAGCTGGGAGGGCGGAGCCCGCCCACCCCGGCGGGGGCGTGCGGGCCCCGCCTCCCAAGTGGC
>JAYMFT010213983.1:0-11464 GCA_038088735.1 Panulirus argus
TCTCTCTATATTTCAATTAGGGCCCGGCCTTGATGTGGACTTTTGTCCGTGACTGAAGCCTTCAACATAAAAAAAAGTGCAAACAAAAATAAATCTATTTTCATATGCCTTTCTTTTAATGTTCTATATACATGACACATTTGCCTTGGCAGATCTAGTCATCACCCAGTGATTATATAATTACTGCAACTTTTGTCCACCTCAACGCACTTCTGATAGACGTTTTACACATAGATCTTATCATATCTGACGTTTCCATCACTGAGAATGGACTATGAATAAAGTTAGTGGAAATATGATAAATCAAGAACTCTAACAAATACGCTGCCATCTCTCGCACGTGAAGAGAGAGCTGGACAGTGTTGCTTAAAACAAATTAACTTATGGGTTTACATCATCCTTCCTTGGTGGACAGGCAACCTGCTTTCTATTTCCTCTGAATTACATTTTCTAATCTCATCAATTCTTCTGTTCATACCTTTATTTCTTTACATTCCAATTTCTCTCTTTGGACAAATATTTCTACCTCTGACTGTTAACAACAGTGACAGTAGAATACGGAATACTAACATTGCGTAGTAATTTTCTTCGTGTATGATTACGTTAATGGCCTAGCAATAACTAGCAAAGGTTAATTTGTTAATATATGATCTTATTATAAAAATCACCGCTTTTCTCGTATAAGTTAATACGTTTACATAGTTATGATGGAGGTTTGTGTTGGTCAGTAGTTGCTATACTGTAGGTGGTGCCTGTCAGCTTGATTACACGTGGTAACGTGATTTTGATAATCGATCATTACTTAAGTTAAAGCGGTAAAGTGGTACTGGGATAGATGTTTGTATGTGTTCCATCAGTGAAGGTCTTCAGCTGACTGTGGAGAGAACAAGACACAGGTGGGTGTGTTTAGTTTACTTCTATTAGTGACAACAATTTTGCTTTGAAAGACATGTTATGTCGTCGAAATCCTTCTTTAGAAGAGACGGAACGAAGTGCATAAAATATCTTTTTTTTTTATTGTATTCCTGCTTCATTTCAAAATACTTTGAACTAAAGGATTTTAGGGAAATTATTTAACAATACATCTACGGTAAAGCGAAAAAGAAAGTAATTTAAATAACCAACATAATTACAATTAAGAAATGCTTTTAAAGACAAGAGTGTGGCGTTATCAGGTGTAAGTGTGCCTGAGATAGTATAGAGATTAGATTAGCGTCATCATCAGTAATGCTCAACAACGCCAACGGTTGAGTGACTTGTCCCATGTCGTCCCAACCCTTTATAAAAACAGCAGATGAACATAACCAATGTAACATTGTTTTATTAGTAAGTTATGTGAGGATTGGCAAAAATAATGAACTTGTGGTCTCACTATTGATATATTTGAAGCCCAGCAAACAAAATTTTTCTGTATGTCAAAGAGTTATCGCTTAAATCATTATCGGAAAAAGTGCAAGGATATCCATCTCAAATTGAGAGCGCCACCTGGTGGTGTGGCCGTTTACAGATTCCAGAGACCGGTCATAGTAGTGAATTTTTCACTAGAAAAACGGAACAAAGTGAGAATTCGAGATGAATGAGACGGGTCTGGCATGGGCGATGATTGATATAAACAACCATCTTCCTCGAGTGTTCAAGATAATTCTAAAATCATACACTCTTTCACTGCATGCATGGCCCTCGGCGGAGTACGTGCATCCACTGGGAATGTGGGTGGGTGGGGAGGGAATACCCGAACTTGTGCTTGTAGACAGCAGGGAAGTGAACACACGATGGCAACACCACCACCCGGAGCCGAGCCATCCACTCAAGCCAGTGCGTGGCAGGTGTCCCTCCGTTCGTGAAGTGCTCGTGTACAAGCAACATCACAAGTCTTACTTGAGAACAATGACAGGTATGTCCGTTGTCTTAGAGACTTTGTAGGTGTTTATAGGTATAGGAAATTACAGATCATTTAAGAACGCTATGCAAATGTGGGTCTTTAACCGCCTGTTTGTTTGTGTTGCCAAATGGTAAATTATCTTGTTTCATATTACAGCTACGTATTCTGTGTTGTCTACTTTCTTGCCTGTTTATAGATTATTCTAATAGAGATTTGGAGCTTGTTCAGGTGTCTAACTTTAGTTGCTTCGATTCTGAATTTTGAAAGAGAATCTAAAAGTTTCGGTCAAATGCAAACTATCATCAGTCCGATGCCAGTTGCTTATTTCGTAGCGCCAGGAAGTCTCATTGCTCCAGGGGAACGCCAGTTCAGTGCTACTTCATAGAACTGTGTTGATAGCAGGGGTTCGGATTTCTTATCTTTCTCCACAAAAGTATCATTGTTTTTCTCGTTTACAGTCCAGACTTCAGTTCACAAACGCGACAACTCTTAGGTGTTGCGAAGAATGACAAGCGTTTGTTAGAAACATTAATCTTGTTTTAAATTTCATCGTGGAGAATTCTCAAACTAAGCTAACATTATGGCTTCAGTCTAATGTAACGAGAGAGAAATCGATAACTGATTCTTGCAAAAGACATGACTGATGCGCTGATGTACTCGTAAATGATATGAAGGTCAGGGTTGAGAGAAGCCCAGTCACACCAGCACTAAAGCCGTTATCTGAGTGTTGTGTCGGTGAAACTGGATTGTAAGTCATATAAACACAAACTTCTCCCGTTTCGATTCCAGACTGAGATAGTTTGATATGCAGGCCATTTATATAGAATAAATCACTGGCCATTCAGATGTGTAGCCATTCATTTAGAGTAGATCAAACGGATGTTTGCCCATTCTCGTCTATTTTGTCTGTTAGTCAGAGTTCCATTTACACCATCGAAAATTTGGTCTAACTGAATGTAATAGAAAATGTCGGGTAATGCGGTACTTCATGCCTTGGTCATAAAATTGTTCCCCAGATTTGACCTTACCATTGTACCCCAAACTTTGGCCATATCTCTGGATTACAGACGTTGGCCATAATACTGTGCTCCAATCTTGGCCATTCCACTGCATCCCTAACCATGCCCATACTAGTGTACCCCAGGTTTTTTGCCATACTACTGTACATGAGACCATAGCCATGCTACCACACCTAAAACCTTGGCCATGTCACTGCTCTTCAAACCTTGGCCATATCACTAGACTCCAGACTTGGCCATTTTACTGCACCTCAAACCTTGGCCATACTGCTTTACCCCAGACCTTGGCCATACTACTTTCCTATAGACTTTAGGCATATCACTTTACCCCGGACCATGGCCATGCTGCACCTCAGACATTGGCCATATGACTGCACCTTATACCTAGGCCTACCACCATCCTTTGAAAGATAGATATAATTAGAAACTCTCCTATACTCTCTTAGGCCCCTTTATGAAGCAGTTCAAACCATCCCGACTACTTTGTTTCGCTAACACATTCTCTCTATTCATCTGTTTATAATCACCCAAGGACCAGTTTCTATGAAGGAGTCCTGATGTTACAAAGAACCTTTCTAAAGGCCCCTGTATCCCATGGCTGCTTTATATCCTGTAGCAGGAGAATATAGACTCCTTTAGAGTGAGTTTCTTAACGAGACCTGTATTCCCAATGATACAGCCTCGCCAAAGTGACCTTTCACTCACGGTGTAACTTCGAGTAGGCGGAGTCCGGTTGCACCATCACATCCCGCAAACTCTCTCTCTCTCTCTCTCTCTCTCTCTCTCTCTCTCTCTCTCTCTGCGTCGTCTCTCTTTTGTATTGCCTGTTGTGTTTTCCCTTCTTTACTGACTCTGAGAGCTTTATAGCTGCCATTGCCCCTTTCTGTATTCGAAAGTTTCCTCTCTCACTCTTTGAAGCTTTTCATCCCTGTCTTTGACACGTTCCTTCCTCATCTTTGATTCTGTCCTCCTCGCCTTGGACACCGTCCCCCTCATCTTTGTCACTGTTCTCATTTCTCATACTGTCCGAATACGGAAACTGTTCATCCTTATTTGTTGACACTTCCTCTTCATGTCTGACCGTGTCCTTCTCATCTCTGACACTTCTTCCTCATCTGCGATGATGTCATTCGTTATCGTTGACGCTGATATTTGACGCTGTCTTTTTGCTAATAATGCCAGTGTTCCATATTTGACATTTTTTTTTTCATTATCTTTGCCATCGCCTCGTCTCATGGCTGAACCTGCTTTTTCCAATTTAAACAACGTTCTTCTTCATCTTTGATGCTGCACACAGTTTCTTCCTACCTCCTGTTACAGACAATATCTTATTGTAGCATCTTCAGTATCCCTCCCCGAAAATGACAATGTCCTTCTCCATCACTGATACAGCTCTTGTTATTTGACAATGTCCCTCCCTGTCCGTGACACGGCCATGCTTCATCTCTAGTTCTGCCTAGTCTTACCGTAAGTTCCTTCTCATCTTTAATATGAATTCCACCATTAATACTGTTTCTCCTTATCTTTGACTCGAACTTCACTTCCCCATCTTTGGCAGCGAGCCTTTCCATCAACAGCTGTTGCTTCCAATATTCGACAGTGCTCTTTCCCTTTTTGACGCTGTGCCTTTCTGTTGTTATCACTTTCCTTGCCAGTTTCTGACATTCTTTAACATTGAAAGGCCCCAAAGTCTGGTTTCCTAGCTTACTCGCAGTAACCATACAAACTTCAGAATCATCCGTCCTCATCTTGAACACTGTACAGCTCCTGTTTTAGCACCGCCTCTACTCCTTCCTACAGTCACTTTTCCTTATCTGCCACACTGTCCATCCTTGTCTTTCAGCTATTTTTCTTCCCCTCCATGACACTTTTCTCTCTTCCTTTGACATAACTTTTTGTATTAACCCTACGTGTCTCAGTTCTTGTTTCATACTCTGCAGCCATCAGCTACGAGGAACTGTCAGCGCAGCTTGCGGAGCTTATGGTTGTTGATGTCAGGACACGTGAGGAAGTGACGACCCAGGGCCAACTGCCAGGCTCTCACGTCCTGCCTGGTAAGTGCTGGTTGGTTAGGACCCATTTGTCTATACGAGAAAGGAGCTTTATACTCATGGGGTCCCTCCTCTTACCCCTGTTTTGTTGTCATAATGTTCCATGAAGTTCTCAGTGGTAGTTGCATTGACCTGCTCCTCGTTCAGTTGTTCCAAAAGACCATAATTCCGTTGCTGACGAAATGCTTCCTTGCGTCTTCCCCCACTCCGTAAGCTTTTCCTGCCCACCTTCCAGTTGCACCCTCTTGTCCTGGACTCTCTTCTAAAGTCGAGAACGTCTCGATGTTAACGTTGTCATGGGCTCTTAAGAGCTCTTACTTCATCCAATGTGGATAGGTTGATGTCTTTCCCGTCTGATCTTGGCTCATTCCTCCTAGTCCTGGTAACATTCTTGTTGCATTCCTCTGAATCCTTTTCAGCAACTTGCGCGTTTCTTCAGATGATGAGGAAACCAGATTGTTGCAGCATATTCCAGTTTTGGGCGAATATTCGCTTTCTAAATCTTCCCAATTGACCCAGTCCACCTACGTTATGGAGCTTTTGATACAAAAAAAAATATAATCCACTTCCCTCATGATCCTTCTCCCGTGCTACTCTGTTGTTAACGTTCGATTCGATGTCTGCGCCTAAGTCCCTTTCATATCGTGAATCCTGGGATTTATATAGCTTGCTATACTTATCGCCACATCTGTTTGAGCTCTTTTACGTCGTCATGAATGTATTTTACAGGACTGGATATCATAATACATTTGCCTGACCACTGTTGGATCTGATCTAGGTCCCTTGGTAGCATAATGCAATCCCTGTTGTTTCGTAAACATATCTAGAGATGAATCCTTCTGGTCTGGCTTATTGTTTACGTAGGTCAGGAACAGCTGTGGCCTCAGGTCTAAACGTTGATGGACCCCAGTTGTCACCCCCGTCCAACTTGAGAAGGATCCCTGACTTTTTTTTTTTTCAGTGCCACTTAGGTAGCTGTTAATCCACCTAAAGAGCTTTCCTCTGACTTCAGGTTGGATTTTAGTTTGGATAACAACATTCTGTCGGGGAATGGAATGAAAGACCACCGGGTCCAGAAGTAAACAATCCACCCACCCATCCATGTATTCCAGGATAATGCTCACTCGTTCCTGAAAATTTCGTCATGCAAGGTAACTTTTCCCTCTGGACCCATGTCATCTTCCACTCAGGTAGTTTTTGCCAGATTAGTACTCCTCCAACTGCTCCTTGCTTATCCTGTTTAGCGTCACGCAGATTTTACTCTTTAAGGATACTGGCCTATACTTTATGGCTACTTATCCGTTACCTTTTCTTAATATTAGCACAACATTATCAGTCCTCCATACAGTTGGAACATTCCCTCACACCGGGATAGATTTTAAACATCACCAGTAGTTGTGCAAGTGTCTGTGCACGCTGTGATTACAAATGGCGAGATGCACCTGGGCCACGGGCCCTGTGCAGGTCTAGCTCCATCATTCGCCTCATCACTCCCACTGGATTGACTTCGTTAGCCTTCGCTGTGCCTTCCCTTCACTGGCTGGCTACCAGCCTGTGAACACACCCATGAACTCCATATTCATCTCACATATGGTGGCTTGAGTGGTACGTGTCTGTGGTGTTGATGGTGTTGGTGTTAGTCAGGGCAGTTTATGTGGTGACTGAGGTGGTATGTCTAGTGATGAGGGTGGTGTGCGTTGTAGTAAGTACGTGGAAGAACATGAGATGGACAAATAAGTGGAGATCTGATAGTCCTTAATGAGGTTTTCTGTTGGAGAACAGATAGTTTCCTAACCTCCTAACCTTCTAACTATACTTCTTACATCTGCTTTCAGAGCTTTACACAATCGTAACCTATAATTCTCTCACCATAATTCATTACTTTTCATTTATCAGAATAAAATCCCTTTGCAATATCTCTGACCATCAACAATTTCTCGAAATTCCTCTCAGTTCTTTATCAGATTCTCTATGAGTGGCCATTATTCCTGGTTTCGTCTCACGGGCAGATTTTGAAATATGTTGTGTGTATATGTATGGAGGTGAGGTGGTTGTGGAGGTGTGTGTGGTGGTGAAGATTGTGGTGATGAAGGTGTTGTGTGTTATAATGAGGGTGGTGTGAGTGGTTGTGAGCGTGTTGTGTGTGTTGGTGAGGGTAATGTGAGTGGTGGTGAGGGTGGTATGGGTGGTGTTGGGGGTGATATGAGTGGTAGTGACGGTAGTAAGAGTGTTGTGAGTGGCGGTGACGGTGGTGTTTGTGGTGATGAGGGTGGTATGAGTGGTGGTGAGAATGGCGTGTGTGATGGTGTGAGCAGTTGTGAGGGTGGTGTGTTTGGTGATGAGTGCTAGTAAGGGTGATGAGGGTAGTATGATGGGAGGGGAAGGTGGCATGAGTGGTGTTGAGTGGGGAGCCTGTGGCGTTGAGGGCGTTGAGGGTGGTATGAGTTGTGGTGAGGGTGGTTTGTGAGGGATTGAGGATGGTGTGTATATTCATGTCGGTGATAGTTGTGTGTTTGTGGTGAGGGTGGTGTTTATGGTGGTGAGGCTGTTATGTGTGGTGGTGAAGGTATCGCGCGTGGTGGCAAGGGTATTATGTACGGTGAAGAGGGTTTGTGTGTGTGATTGTGGCAGTGAGTGTCATGTGTGTGGCTGTGAAGGTTGTGTGTGAGGCAGAGTGTGGTTTTTGTGGCTGTGAGGGTGGTGTGTGTGTTTGTGTTAGTGAAAGTGGTGTGTTCTTGGTGAGGTATGGGTGGTACGTGTGAGTGTGGTGTGTTTGTGGTGAAGGTGGTAGCGAGGTTTTTGTTTGTGTTCAGGGTTGTGTGTATAACAGTGGGTGTGGCGTGTACTGTGGTGAGGGTGGAGTGTGTCCAGTAAGGGTGGTGTTAGTTTCGGTGAGTGTGTGGTGTATTTTAGTGAGGGTGGTTTTTGTAACGGTGGTTGCGGTGTGTGTGTGGTGGTCTTTGTGGTACTGAAGGTGGTGCATTTGTTGGTGACGCAGTTAGGAGTATCTGAGATGGTTTGTGTGGGTGTCGGTGTGGTTGTTGTATGTTGTGGTCAAACAGGTGTGGATGGTTTTGTAAACGATGTAGGTCCTGGCAGAAGGTGTGTGTGGGTGGCTAAGCTTGTGTGAGCGCTGATGAATTCCTCGATTACTAAACCCTCAATAAGGCCGGAAGTGTTACCACCTTTGATGGAGGACCTTGTCGTGCATCATCTTACTCACCTTCGTATGCAAAGCGAGGCATCTTTCCTCGCTCAGATTTAGTTTCGACATACCCACGAGAGGGGAATCCATCCAGGTCCTTTTCTACCTAACTTTTACCCGTGAGATATGGACGCAGACTCCATACACGTCTGCTAGTAATGACCATTTGACCTATTTCGTACTTTATTTACAGTTTCCCAGTCACGAACCGTCAGTAGCAGCATCCAAGGCCAGCCACCTGGGCCATGCCAGACGAGCGATGCGCGGTCTCTCGTGTTGGGTAACGTGGCCATTTGCATGAGATGCGGCTCAGAAGGCTACAGTTGTTATTGGGTCTGGGTTAAACGACCTTTGGTCGCTAACTCCATATATGTTCGAGGTCAGGGCGGTCAAGGTAAAGAGACGGGTAGCCAAGTTATTCGGCGAGTGACCACAGACGTCTAACGATGCTCCTATAAGAGAATTCTTGAAAGTAACGTTACCTTTGATATCCTATACATTCTTGTGATAGTTTTTCGGCGGAAGTTGATGCTAATACGCCAGGCGATGATGGGAAGATAAGCAGATGAATATCCTCACATGAGCCATGAATGTGGAGAGAACGTGCCTGTGGTCATAGAATGCTCTAGGATCCCTGAAGAAAGTGTTCCAGATCTGCTCCTGATCGTTATAACTTGATGCTGACAACCTTAATGATCTTTACTGTCGATAGCCTAAAGCTCAAACATCCAGCCAATCACACTGTACTATACTTTCGTGACACTTGGCTCACCTGACTGCTCCCGTAGGGCAGGAGCTGAGGAGTCCAGTTGTTTATGTTAACATGACAAGAATCCTCTTTGACATGAGATAACTTTACTGGATGATGGACACACAAATATTCATATATGGCAGGAAAACCAATTAAGTTAACATATACTGATAATAACCTCCTCCTCTTCTCTCCTATAGTGCAGGAACTGGAAGACGCGCTGTGTCTGGAGGGAGCGGCCTTTAAAGCCAAGTACGGGTTCCCTAAACTAGACCCACAGGACCCCAAGCTTGTCATCACCTGCAGATCTGGGAGAAGGGTCGGCCTAGCTCAAGAGGTGCTCAAGGCTAAAGGCTTTACCAAACACAAGTAAGTTCAGCACAACGGTATTTCACTTTCTGTAGTAGTATTGAGGATAAGAGTCATCGTCTTAATGGTGTTCTAAACTTCCGCTACAGGCAGCGATTGGCACCGAGCACAAGCTTATAGGAAGGAAGGCACGTGTTTATAGTTCTAGGACGAGAGAGAATGCACGCAACCACGATGCAGTAGTGCCACGTCCTGTTCTATCCGACCTAAAGTCTTTGATCTTTTGACTTTAGAATATTGGTTAAAAAACTTGGTTTCCATTGCCTAGTAGGTTGAGTTCTTCTTCATCTTCCCTAACAGTCCTCCTCTTTCACCTGTAGAGAATCCCTCTTACTTATAACTCAATGTGACACTGGCGGTTACTCAAACAAGACAAAGTATCGACTCATGATCCGCACGGGTGATCTTTTATCTTTTGACGTAGCACTAAAAGCTGTAGCGTTTTAATCGTTATTTCATTATTCAATAAGTCACAATTTGCACAGAAACGCCGATAGATATGATTCACTTACAAGCCACCCAAATGGATATCTGATATTTCTGTACCACTGAAAAATGCAGCATTATAATTACAAGGGAATACATAGGAGTACAATGAAATTCAAACAGCAACAGAGCATTGGGTCCTTTAGAGGCTGTCTGTGATAGCGGAAGATATCAGAAACTCACAGAAAATTGCAGTGAAATTTAGATGGGATACAGATAATTAAGAGAGAATAGCCTGCAGATTGTCATTTTGCCTATGGAGGCGCAAATAATGAAAGCCGTGGACTTAAAGCGAAATATCAAGTCTATTCTTAAACGTAGCTATCGCACTACGTTCAACATCTTTACTTGGCAAATTGTTCCATATGTTAACAACCCCGTTGGAGAAAAAGTAATTCGCTTCGTTCGAGGTAATTCGCTTGCCCACGAGTTTATATCCACTACTACGAGCGAAATCAGACGAGTCAAGTCTTAGGTAACATGAAATATCAAAATTATCAGTCTTTGATCATTTTGAAAAATTGTATTGGATCACGTCTTAACCTTCTCTTTTTTTAAGCTAGATAGATTCAGATCTTATTTTTTCATCTCGTAGGATTTGCTTTTCAGTCCGGGAATCATCTTAGTTTCTCGTCGCTGCTCTTTCTCCATTCTGTCTGTCTCCTTTTTTCTCTCACGTTGGTTGACCAAATCTGAACGCAGTATTCAAGCTGTGGACGAACCAGTGAATTGTAAAGAGTAAGGATGATTTCCCTGGACTTAGATTCGAAGGCTTTACTTACGAAACCAAGAACTTTGATTGCTCTTTTCACTGCTTCTGTGTGCTCCTTACTTGGTTTTAGGTCACGAGGTTATTACACCTAAGTCTTTTTCCCTCATTTACCTTTTGCAATTCAACAGAATTCATTCCGTAGTTTGCCTTTTCGCGTTTTCTACCAACATATAAAACTTTGCACTTATCTATACTTAATTCATTTGCCACTTATTAACCCAGTTCATCAGTGTGTCTGTGTCTGTTTGAAGCTGTAGGCGTTCATTAGCAGATTCATTACGCAACTTTGTATCATCAGCGAATTTTGATATCCTGCAATGTAATCCATTATCAATATCATTTATGTATATATGAGAAAGAGAACCGGTCCCAAGACAGATCCTTGTGGCATTCCGCTTGTTACGTCTAATCATTCTGAGGCTTGACCATTAATCGCTACTCTTTGTTTACAGTCAGTCAACCAAGTTTCCATCCACTGAAGTACAACCCCATCACTACCATGTGACTTGATTTTGCTTGCAATCTGTGATAAGAAACCTTATCGAAAGCCCTTTGAAAGTCTAGATAGATACCATCAGCTGCTTTACTTTCGTCCTACATGTTGCTTATATCATAAAAGAAATCAAGCAGGTTTTTCAGACATGAGTGATTTCGTCGAAAATCATGTTGTGAATCATTTAGTAAGTGGTGGTCCTGTAAAGGATTTACTACAATTCTATTTCGAATGATCGTTTCCTTAAGTCTTCCAGCCACAAACCTTAAGCTAATAGGACGATAATTTCCGGGCAGTGTTGTAGTGGTTAGCGTTCCTGACCGTGACGCATTCACGGGCCGCCCAGGGTCGAGCGCATCGGTTCGAATCCTGGTTGCGGCAGTCGGTCCACAGTTAACCCAGCTGTTCATCCACCCCTAGGGGTTGGTCGATAAAA
>JAYMFT010213994.1:0-11464 GCA_038088735.1 Panulirus argus
TGGGGAGGAGCAGTGTGGTTTTAGAAGTGGTAGAGGATGTGTGGATCAGGTGTTTGCTTTGAAGAATTTATGTGAGATATACCTGGAAAAACAGATTGATATGTATGTGGCATTTATGGATCTGGAGAAGGCATATGATAGGGTTGATAGAGATGTTTTGTGGAAGGTCTTAAGAATATATGGTGTGGGAGTTAATCTCTTAGAAGCAGGGAGAAGTTTTAACAAGGATGTAAGGCATGTGTGTGAGTAGGAAGAGAGGAGAGTGAATGATTCCCGGTGAAGATTGGTCTGTTGCATGGGAGTGTGATGTCATCGTGGTTGTTTAATTTGTTTATGGATGAGATGGTGAGGAAGGTAAATGCAAAATTCTTGGAGAGAGCAGTGAGTATATAGTCTGTTGGGGATGAAAGAGCTTGGGAATTAAGTCAGTTGTTTTTTACTGATGATACAGCACTAGTGGCTGACAAGTGAGAAATTGCAGAAGTTGGTGACTAAGTTTGGAAGTGTGAGTGAAAGGAGAAAGTTGAGAGTAAATGTGAATAAAAGTAACGATATTAAGTTCAGTAGGATTGAGGCACAAAATAGTTGGGACATGAGCTTGAATGGAGAAAAATTGGAGGAAGTGAAATGTTTTAAATATCTGGGAGTGGACTTGGCAGTGAATGGAACCATGGAAATGGAAGTGAGTCATAGGGTGGGGTAGGGGACAAAGGTTCTGAGAGCAGTGAAGAATGTGTGGAAAGAGAGAATGTTATTTGGGAGGGCAAAAATGGGTATGTTTGAAGCAATATTAGTTCTGACAATATTATATGGGCAATAGATAAGGTTGTGTAGAGGAGGGTGGTTGTGTTGGAAATGAAATGTTTGAGGACAGTATGTGGTGTAAGATGGTTTGTTTGAGAAAGTAATGAAAAGGGAGAGATGTGTGGTTGAGAAAGCAGAAGAAGGTGTGTTCAAATTGTTTCAACATATGGAGAGAATGAGGAGGAAAGGTTATCAAAGAGGATATATGTGTCAAAAGTGGAAGGAACAAGGAGAGCTGGGAGACTCAAATTTTAAATGGAAAGATGGAGTGAAAAAGATTTTGAGCATTCGGGGCCTGAACATGCAGGAGGGTGAAAGACATGCATGGAATAGAGTGAACTGTAATGATGTTGGCAGCAAATGGCACCATGGAAGTGGAAGTGAGTCATATGATAGGTGAGGGAGTGAAGGTTCTGAGAGTGCTGAAGAATGCATGGAAAGAGAGAATGGTACACGGGAGGGCAAAAAATGGATATGAATGAAGGCATAGCCATCCCATCAATATTATATGGAGGCAAGGAATAGGTTAAAGATAAGGTTATGCAGAGGAGGGTGGATGTGTTGGAAATGAAATGTTTAAAGACAACACTTGGTGTGAAGTGGTTTGATTGAATAAGCAATGAAAGGTAAGAGAGAGTTGTGGCAGTAAAACAATGTGGTTGAGAGAGCTGAAGAGGGTGTGCTGAAATGGTTTAGACGTATGGAGAGAATGGGTGAGGAAAGGTTGATTACAAGAATATATGTGTCAGAAGTGGAGGAAACAGAGAAGAGGTAGACCAAGTTGAAGACAGAAGAATGGAGCAGAAAAAGATTTTAAACAATTTGGGCCTGAACATGCAGGAGGGTGAAAGGCTTGCTCTGAATAGGGTGGATTGGAACAAATTGTTATACTGGGGGTCGATGTGCTGTCAGTGGACAGAATCAGGGCATGTGAGGCATCTAGGGTAAAGCATGGAAAGGCTTGTGGTGCCTGGTTGTGGATAGGGAGGTGTGGTTTTGGTGCATTACACATGACAGCTAGAGAATGGATGTGAGTGAATGCATCCTTTCCTCCTCTGTTTCTGGCCCTACCTCGATAAGACGGGAAACAGCAATCAAGTACAAATAAAAATCATACTTGTTTGCTGTTTTATTAGTTAGTTCCAGGAACAGACAGGGAAAGGCCTCATTTGTTCACATCCATTCTTTAGCTGTTATGTGTAATGCTTTGAAACCACAGCCCTCATCCACAACCAAACACCACACCTTTCTGAAGTTTCCCCTGTTGCTTTACAAGCCCTTGTGCTCTTCATTTTTGACACATTTGTCCTTTTTGTTGACCCTTTCTCACTCATTGTCTCCATATGTCAAAACCATTTCAAGACCTTATCTTCAGCCCTCACAGCCATATTTTTCTTATTACCACACCTTTCTCTTACTCTCTCATTTATTACTCAATCAACCTCCTCACACCAAATTTTGTCCTCAGACGTTTCATTTTCAACAAATTTACCATCTTTATTACATCCTTTATCATCCATAGCCCATGCCTGGTACTATTTTACCATCAAACATACCCATCTTTGCCCTCCCAGATGGTGACTTCTCTTTCCACACATCACATAACTCAATGATCTCGAGACTTTCACCCCATCAGCTACTCATTTGAGTTCCACATGGTTTCATTTACTGCCATGTCCACTCCCAGGTATTTAAAATACTCTACATTCTCCAAGTTGTCTATATTCAAACTCACACATGGACTAATTTGTCTCTTTGCACTGTTAAACATAATTACTTTGCTTTTATTCACATTTACTCTCAACTTTCTCCTTTCACACATTCTCCGAAACTCAAGCACCAACTTCTTTAGTTTCTCACTTGAACTTGCCTTCAGTGTTATGTCATCAGCAAACATCTAAATCACCTCCCACCCCAGAAAGACTGCATACCTGCTCCTCTTTCCAAGACCTTTGCATTAATCCTTCCTGCCACCCTATCCCTAAACATATTAAACATTCATGGTGATATTACACCCTTGCTACAACCCACCTTCATCTGGAACCAGTGATTGTCATCTCTCCCTACTCACACACATGCCTTGATTAAAACTCGTCACTATCTCTATAATAGCTTTCTTCCCACACCGTATATTCATAACACCTTCCACAAAGCATTGTTATTAACCTTGCATGCTTTCTCCAGATCCATAAATGCCACATACAAATCCATCTGTTTCTCTAAGTATGTCTCACACACATTCTTTAAAGCAAACACCAGATCCACACATCCTTTACCATTCCTGAAACCACACTGTTCTTCCTCATGTCACCACTCTCTCATTCAACACTTTCCTTACAATTTACCAAATTTACCAGGTACTATGAGAAACAGAAGGAAATATATGTGGTGCAAATGGATCTGGAAAAAGCGTATGATCTGTGATTGAGTTGATATAGATGATCTGTGGAAGATGTTACAAATGTATGGAGTGTGAGAAAAGCTGCTAGAAGCAATAAAGAGCTTTTATAAAATAAGTAAGGCATGTGTATTAGTGGGAAGAGAGCAGGGTGAGTATTTCTCTGTGAGGTGGCTCTGTAGCCAGGGTGTGTGATATCACCATGGTTGTTTAATTTGTTTATAGATGGGGAGGTGAGGATGGTGAATGCCAGGTTCTTGTATGGGGTGCCTGGGAGGTGAGTCAGTTGCTGTCTGATGATGATAGCACTGTTGGCAGATTTGAGTGAGAAACAGCAGATGCTGGTGTCTGAGTTTGGAAGAGTGTGAGGAATAAGTTGAGAGTAAATGTGATTGAAAACAAAGTTATTAGGTTTAGCAGTAGAAAGAGACAGGTTAGTTGGAGAGTGACTTTGAATGTGGGGTGTTTTAGATACCTGGGAGTGGACATTGCAATGGATGGAATTATGGAAGGTGAGGTGAGCCATAGGGTGGGTGAGGGTGTTAAGTTCCTGGCTATATTGAGGAGCATGCAGAAAGAGAGATCATTGTTGATGAAGGCAAAGATGGTATAGTAGTCCTGATGGTGTTGTGTGGATGCAGGGCACAGGCTCCAAACGAGAAAGCATGGAAAAGGGTGAATATGTTAGAAATGAGATGCTTGAGTACAAAATGTGGTTTAAGGAGGGTCAATAAAGCAGGGAATGATAGGATGAGAGAAAGGTGTGCCAAAAAGAGTAAGGTTCAGGGAGCTGAGGAGAGTATACTGAAATGGTTTAGACTAAGGAGAAGATGACAAAGAGGGTATATGTGTCAGAAGTGGAGAGGACAAGGAAAAGGGGAAGACTGAGTTGGGGACAGAAGGATAAGCTGTAAAAGGTTGTGAATGCTTTGTGTTTAAACATGCAGGATAGTATAAGTTATGCACAGGGTAGATTGCTAGTGTGCTATCAAAGGATTGAACCAAAGCATATGAAGCGATCATGGGAAACCAAGGAATATTCTTTGGTGCCTGGTTGTAAACTGGGGACTTTGGTTTTGGTGCATTATACATGATTGCTTGAGAATGGATAAGAGCAAATGAGGCCATTTTTTTATTTTCTTGGTACTACCACGGTAATGCAGGAAACAGTTATGAAAAATTCATGTATTTTTTTGTGGACCAGCTTGATTTGGGCAAAACATTCCCAGTCAGGGACATCTTGGGTGATTGGAGAAAGAGCAGGAGAAGAAATGTAGAAATTAATCAGGGTTCTGCAGGTGTGTGTATATCTGACACAGCACCCTTAAAGGACTTCAGCCATATTGTTTACAGTATGGATTGCCTCTTCATGCCCTCATTTAAATTCAGAGGCATGTCTTATATGTATGTACGTCACAAGCCTCTATTGTTAGCAGAGGTAAAGGTAAAAAAAATGCCCTAATTGAACAATTTTGAGTGCTGTGGGGACCCTAACTATGCTTGTTCAGGTTGCCATTTCCCATTGTCTTTAAAATTGAAAGGCACACTTTATCTGTAAATGGAGATTGTAGAGATGCCTTTTATCATATGCAACTACATTTAGGGCTAGGAAAGAATCTCAATATCTCATTTCCTCATAAAATATGAAGAGGAAGGTACATCCCTAGTGGATGCCCCATATCAATTAGTGACTAATCTGTGATTGTCTTTGAGGCTTATGATATGGTGATAATGATTTGGCAGATGTTTAACTGTCAGCACTGGCAAGAATTCTTTGTGTATCAGTGATCTATTGATGGTGAAGGAGGAGACAAAGATGTATAAGTCAGCTGACATATGATCAGCCATGCTCATGAGGCATGCCAGCTTTAATGTTTGTACAGCAACAAATATGAATAATTCATCAAATATTTCCTTTTTCTTTAACTTTTCCTTGTATAGTATTTCTTGTGGGACCCCCCTGAATATCCAGGCTCAGTCCTTTAAGGGTTAAGATTTTGTAGAAAGGTTATGGAAAGAGGGAAAGACCACAGCTTCCATGGAAAGTCCCATGCCCTTTCATGCATGACCATATTCATTCTGTTTCATGCAAACATCCTGATGCCTTTCATGTTTTACCTATTTGTTTCGACTTTCCTATGCTGAAGTGAGAAATCACCTTTGGCAAGGCTGTATCACTGGGAGCACAGTCTCTTCAAAAGATTTTTCATTCCAAAGGAGTCCACATTCTCTTGCTACTGGAAGAAGTGCAGCCTTCGGTTGGGGGAATCTTTAGAAAAAGATCCTTAGTAACACCAGGACTCATTATAAGAAATGAAACAGTTTTCCCATCTCCATAATATTTTCCCCTTCCTGCCACATTCTGATCAGCCAAAAGAAACTACATTCCTTGTTATTTGTGGATGCATGTATACCTGACATGCCTGAGGCCACATCCATCTTTAGAGTGGATGAATATTTGTAGGATGAGGTTCACCAACCACTTACCCACCCAATTTAGATGCCATTTTTTATAGTAACGAGCTTATGGTAAAGTGCTGTCTCATGCAAGAGTGAAAAGGAAAACAATGAATGAGAAAATAAAGTAGTGGTAAGTGAAATAATCTCTGAGGAATAATGTGGAGTTTAAGATAGAATCAAAATTTCTTCTGGGTTGATAATTAACCATCAGTGAGAGTAAGAACATTTTGTCATTTGGAGTCTTAGATGATTTTACATACTGCCTTTTACATGTAAGAGTTGATTAGAATAAATGATGGTTTGTATGAAAAAGCTAATGGAGGACATATTAAAGTTTTCTCATCAGTATTTTTCTGCTTTTAGCATCGAGCTTCTGTCCTGAATTCTGGTACAGATCTTGGATGTGAGCATCCATTGGTTGACTACACGCCTCCGAGCTACTTAACACTTCTCTACACTGACCTTGGAGTGTTGCCTACATCAGCTGTTACTGAGCATCTCATAAAGCTCTATACATAATATGTAAAAAATAAGAATAGAACACTATTGAGCCGTATGTGTTCTGGCAAAACAGTTATGCTCATAGTCACAGGAAGAGTAAATTCGAATCACTTTAGTGAGGGTTTCATTGAAAATGATGGATGCCAACTCTGAATTAAAGGAGTAATTGTGATTCTTTGTTTTGTATCAAATTTGTTTTCAGGGTGAGTATTCAAGTATTATTTTTTCTGTTTATTTGATCTAGAGTTAAACATACACTTTTATGGATATTTTATAACTGATTTAGTGCTTGGTATGCATTATGAAATTAAATGGAATTAGTTGAATCATGACACTGAACAATGAGAAATAATGTAAAGTGTGGGTGAAACTTCTCTAGAAGCCTCTTACTGGGAGCTATGAGACTGATTTTCTGGTGAGAATGATTTTAGTGTAACTAGAATTCAGTTTCATTTTTGGAAAAGCCATGCTTAAATTATTTCATATTCATAACTTTTGTATCATTTGGTTTAGGTACTGTGTCAGATTTAGACAAGCTTATAATTGAGTTCAAGATGAAAGCATGGAATATAAAGGATTTGGTTCTGAGAAAAGTCGATTACTTCTCTCGTAATTATGGGATGTGGCAAATAAATAATTAGCTTGAAGAACAAGAACACATAACTACAAGCACAGAAAGAATTTGGAAATATTTTAGGTATAATGGACTATAAGTAGCCTTAAATTAAAGAGTAAGGTGAAATAAAGTACAGGTTGAGCATCCCTAATCTGAAAATCCAAAATGCTCCAAAATCTGAAACTTTTTGAGCGGTGACATGACGTTACAAGTAGAATATTCCACACCTGACCTCATTTGCCCGTGCTGAGCTCTGACGCTCTGTTGCAGCCAGTTTGTGACAAACCACCAGTAGCATATAAATTCAGAGTCAGGAATGAAGTTGATGGCAAACAACTACAGATTGTCCACATGGGCAGCTGAGGTTGTGACAACTTAACTTTCAGATGGTTGTAACAGACTTTGTTCTATACACAAATTTATTAAAAATATTGTATAAATTACCTTCAAGCTATGTGTATAAGGTGTATATGAAACATACATGAATTTTGTGTTTAAACTTGGGTCCTATCCCCAAGATATCTCAGTATGTGTATGCAAATATTCCAAAATCCAAAAAAATCCAAAATCTAAAACACATCTGATCCCAGACATTTCGGATAAAGGATATTCAACCTGTACATGCATGTTTTAATCTATAGTGACATGATCATCATTGAAAGTAGCTGTTATATCTTTTATAGAATAAATATATACACCAGTTAAGATTCTTTTGCAGTTCCATTTCAGGTTCTCCTAAATACATCTGCTTTGGTATGATGACATTTCAGGGTTTGGGAATAACACCTCTTCAGTAAAGATTATTTGGTAATTATGGAATACTGAACACACATAGTAGTACTAGAGACAACTTCACCTTGGCCATATTTTTATGGCATAGAATAACCACCAAAATTTGGTTTGATTGGGACATGGGTCTTCCCAGAATTTGGAATAAAAAGAATGCACCATTAGAAGAACTAATAATTTTATTTTGACCAAAGAAATATGAGCATTTCGCAGTCACAAAATGATCATACAAGTAAAAACATTAAATTTAATGAAAGCCAGTTGAGCAAAAAGTAATACATATGATTCATATTAAGGCATTATATATGTATATACACCATCTGAAAAACATATGAAAAAATAATGTAGGCAATCATGTATACATATTGAAAAATCAATGAATTTGTTAGAAAAACAGAGAAAAAAGATTCGTGAAGATACTGTAAGTGGGTGCAAATGAGGAAGTGGTACCAGGCAAAGAAGAAGGGAAGAAATGGAGTGAGTATTCTGAGTGACTGCTGAATGGGGTGTTTTGGATAAGGAGGCATTTACAGTGAGAGTCAAGGCAATGGTTTGGGGAAAAGAGAAGGTGGAGAATGCTATGTGAAAGATGAAGTGAGGTTAAGTGGCTGGATTGTTGTTGAATATCTCCACAGATGGGCTGACAGTGTTAATAATTAGGTAAGGTTTTCAATGGATGTATGGCTTAAGGTGACATGCTTGTATAGTGCTATTGTGTAAAGGTTTGGCTTACAGAAGTGAATGTTCTAATTACAGAGGTGTAAATTTGTTGAATATAACTGTTAAGTTATTTTCAAAGCAACAACTTGGGGAGGAACAGTGTGGTTTCATGAGTGGTAGAGGATGTGTAGATCAGATGATTGCTTTGAAGAGTATGTGTGAGAATACTTAGAAAAAGTGGATGGCATTGTTTTTGGCATTTATGGATCTGGAGAAAGCATATGATAAGGTTAATAGAGATGCTGTGTGGCATATATTACAAATATATGGTGAGGAAGGAACTCTGCTGGAAGCAATGAGGAGTTTCTCTCAACAGAGTAACACGTGTGCGAGTAGGAAGAGAGGAGGGTAAGTGGTTGAAGGTAGGTCTGTGACAACGGTGTGTAATGTCTTCATGGATGTTTAATCTGTTTGTGGATTGTGAGTTTGGGGAAGTAAATATGAGGGTCTTGGAAAACAGGCAAGTTTGTAGTGTGTTGGGGTTTGTGATGCCTGGAAAGTGAGTCAGTTATAGTATACTGATGTCATAGATCTGGTGATATACTTGAATGAGAACTGCAGAAGCTGATTTCTGAGTCTGGCAGTGTGTGTGAAGTTGAAAGTTGAGAGTTAGTTAAGATAAATAATGTTAAAGTTATGAAATTTAGTAGGGGAGACACATGTTGGCAGGAGTCAGTTTGAATAGGGAGAAGCTGGAGGATGGGAAATATTTCAAATACCTAGGAGTGGATATGACAGTATATAGAACCATGGAAGCTGAAGTCAACCATTGATTGGATGAGGGAGCTAATGTCCTGGGTGCATTGGTGAATGTGTGGAAAGAGAGGTCATTGTCAGTGAGGGCAGAGGTTTGTATGTTTGATGGTATAGTGGTAACAGCAGTTTTTCTTGGACGCAAGGTGGAAACCTAGCATCAAATTGTTTGGAAGAGGTGGATGTGCTGGAAATGAAATGCTTAAGGACAGTATGTGGTGTGGGGAGGGTTGCACTCACCATGTGACTTTTATATTGATGAATGACATTCTTGTTGACTGCCCCTCCTCTTCTCATCACTTGTCTTACATGTTTTATTATGCTATTTTATCAGCTGCTACTGCTCTTGCATAGCTAACTATTCTAGGTGTGAGAGAGGTGTGGCCTTTCACCATCCTGCATGTTCTGGCCCCGAGCACTTTTCACTTTATTATTACATCTCCAGTTTGGTCTCCCTTTCCCCTTGTCGCCTTCACTTCTAACACATATATCCTCTTTGTCAACCTCTCCTTTCTCATTCTCTCCATATGTCAGAACCATTTTAGCACACCCTCTTCACACTCTTCAGCTCTCTCAGTCATACTCTTCTTATTCTCTCTCTTATCCTTTTATTACTTACCTGACCAACCTTCCTCACACCACATACATTATTGCCATTAAAAATTTCCTCTCCAGCACATCTACCCTGTGCACATTCTAATCAAGCCCATTCCTCACATCTGTACAACACCATTGGTACTACTATGCCTTCAAACATATCCATTATTGCCTTCCCAGACAGTGACTTATTGCCACACATTCCTCAGTTCTCAAAGCCTTTGGCTCCTCACCCACCTTATGACTCACTTCTGCTTTCATTTGCTGCAGTGTTCACTTCCAGGTAGCTAAAACTCTCGCCTTCCTCCAGATTTTTTCCAACCAAACTCATGCCTCACCCTCACCTTCTGCACTGCTAGACCAAATAAATAACCTTACTTTAATTCACGTTTATTCTCAACTTTTTACTTTCACGCACCCTCCCAAACTCAGACATCAACTTCAGCAATTTCTCACTTGAATTTGCCACCAGTGCTGTGTCATCAGCAAACAACAACAGACTCACTTCCCAGGTCCCCTCACCCCCTATGGACTGCATTCCTGCCCCTCTCTCCAAGACCCTTGCATTTCCCTCCCTCAACACCCCATCCATAAGCAAATTAAACAGCCATAGTGATATCATACACTCCTGTTGCAAACCCACCTTCCCACAGAATCATTTACCACCCTCTCTACCTACTTGTGTGCACACTTTGCACCTTTGATATAAACTCCTCACTGCTTTCAGTAGCTTTTCACCTACACCATACATTCATAACATCTTCCACAAAGCATGTCTATCAACCCTATCATACACTTACTCCAGATCCATAATTGCCACATGGAAATTCTTGTGTTTCTTTAAGTATTTCTCACACACAATCTTCAAAGCAAACACCAGATCCCTGTCCTCTACCACTCTTGAAACCACATTGCTCCTGCCCAGTCTGATGCTTTGTACATGCCTTCACCCTCTCAATCACTGCTCTTCCATGCAACTACTCTGGTACACTCAACAAACTTATACTTGTGTAGTTTAAACACATTTTTCCCCCTTACCTCTCTCTATATGTATGCATTCCAAAAATGCTCAAGCATTTCACTGTGATGTATAAATACACTGAAATCACCAACACAGTCACCTCCTTTCTTAAGAAATTCAACTACAATGCCATCCACTTTTTTCTTTCATAAACGTTCACCATTTCCTGTGTTAGTAAGGTAGAACCAGGAACAGACATACAAATTGTTTCACTTGCTCAAATCCACTTGTTATACATACTGCACCAAAACCAGTGTCTCCTAGCCACAGTCAGGCCCTACAGACCTATCCATGGTTTCCTCCAACATTTTCACATTTTTTGGTTCAGCCCATTATCCCCTTTAACTACACCATTCCAATTCGCTCTGTTCCTTGCATACCTTACACCCTCCTGTATGTTCAGGCCCTAAGTCTTCAAAGCATCCTTCCACCCACTCCTTGGTTTCCCCTTTCTCTTGTTCCTTCCACCTTTGATATGCATAACCTCATAGTCATTCTTTCTTCATTCAATCTTTTCATATGCCTAAACCATTTTAGTACGCTCTTTTCAACTTTCTCACACATACTGCTTTTACAACCGCATCTCAATCCTACCAAATCATTTCTTATTCAGTCAACCCTTTTTAAACCACATATTGTCCTTCAAAACATTCATCCTATCCTTTACATTTGTGTATAAGGCTCATGCCTATATATATATAAATATTTTTTTTTTTTCATACATATTTGCCTTTTCCCGCATTAGCGAGGTAGCGTTAAGAACAGAGGACTAAGCTTTAGAGGGAAAATCCTCACTTAGCCCCTT
>JAYMFT010214005.1:0-11464 GCA_038088735.1 Panulirus argus
TATATATATATATATATATATATATATATATATATATATATATATATATATATATATATAATGTTGGTATATAATTTTCTACGTACACATTGGTATACAAATCACCATGCAACCTCTTTGTTGGAATGTAAGCTAGCATTTACATAGTGGCTTATAATCTACCAAATCACCAAGCAAAGCTATTTTCACATACAGGACACACTTGCAGGTGGATGAGCAATCATAACGCCCTCACAGAATTTCCCACATGTGGTGTAAAATGCAGATGAGACCCGCGGCAACACACTGCCTCAAAACATGCATAGATTCATGGCTCCTGTTTGACGTGGATTCCTGTCATGCGTAACGCAGAATCCGAGTTTTTTTTTTTTTTGGATGTTTTAGGTGATAGAATGGAATTGGTGACTTAAAGCACAAATCTAGGTTTGATTCATGACTGTATTCTTGCATGTATAACTGACAAATGCTTCTTAAATTATGTTCATTAGAATCTGAGACAAAGTAAACAGAGTTAAAGACTTTAGTCGACTACAACAGAACGAAATACTCCAGTAAAAGTCTCTTAGTCAACAGTAACTCCAGTGCGTTTTACGAAGGCAAAGCAATAGACACACCGTGGCCAATTAGGTCGGTAAACATAACATTGACAAGGCTTTCCGGTGCTTATGCGTTGGGATAGCGTTTGTTAATAACGTTTTCTATTTTGTGCCAGTGCTATAATTTTGTTCTCGGGGGCATACTATTCGAAATTATTATTTTTGGTAACCTTGCCTGTATATTACAACCTCGCTTGAGGAAGCACTGCGCCGTAAAACACAGGAAGGTTTTCCTAAGCTCTCAAGAAGTCGGACTATTGCTCTCTTTCTCGTGCATTAGCTAAGCTATTATCTTGTTTACCGTAAACACGTGTAGTTTTAAAAGGTTCTTTCTGAAGGTGTTCAGACTCGCAGCAGTTCACGACAGATACCTTCGTGTTGGGGAAATGGAGAGGAAGGACGACTTTTTTTTTTTGTGGGGGGGGGGGGTAGAGTCGAGAATGTACGAGAAGTGCTAATCCACTGGATCAAGCCTAGCTTCGTCTAACCGTAAATACTGGCACCTCAAACAAAGCTGACTGGAATAACTTCCGAACGTTCTTTTCTGACTTTCCTTGGGTTGATTACTGTCTCTTCTGTGGTGATGCTCTTGTCTCCGCCAAACGCATAGCAGAGGTTATTCTTGCGGGAATGGAAGCATTTATCCCCTCTTCCTCCAAGATGACTTCTTCATCCAATCCATGGTTCAACCGTTCCTGTTCTGAGGCCATTCAAACAAGGGATCAGGCATATTGGGCTTGGAAAAACTCTCCTTCCTCTACCTCCCATTCAGCTTTTATCACTGCCTGTAATCACTGCAAGCACATTATCCGTGAAGCGAAGCATTCCTTTATTCAAAAGAAGTGCGATAACCTCTCCTCTTTATCCACTAATAGGTGTGTCTGGTCTTTAACTAAGGGCATCCCTAACAACTTCTGTAACACTACCTTTCCTTTACTTATTCATTTCACTGGTAATATAACTATCTCTCCCGTAGACAAAGCAACTCTTTTGGCTCCTGTTTCTCCTCTAACTCCACTTTGGATGACTCTAACATTCCCTCACCCCCAGATGCTCCTCTTACTAACCCTGTGCCTTTTCCTGTAATCTCTTTTCAAACTGTCTGAAAAGTGCTTCTTTCTCTGGACACAAGCAAGGCTTATGGTCCTGATTGTATCTATCCCCATGTACTGAAAGAGTGTACCTCTGAACTTGCGCCTGTGCTTGCTCATGTGTTCTATTTTTGTTTAAAAACCAAAACTTTTCCTTCTCCTAGGAAACATGCATTGATACATCACATCCCTAAAAAGGATGACTTCTGACTCCTCTAAGCATTGTCCTATTGCTCTGACATCTAGCATTTCCAAAGTCTTTGAATCCCTCCTCAGCTCCCACATCCTTATGCACCTCAAGAATCAGAGTCTTCTCTCTGATCACCAATACAGCTTCCTGAAAGATTTTGGGGAGTCATGTGTAGTTGCCTTCAACACATCTAAGGCTTTTGACAAGGTATGGCATTGGGGTCTCTTCTGTAAGCTCCTGTCTTTTGGCTTTCCTCCTCACTTTGCCCCTTTATATCTAGCTTCCTCTCTGTGGTTGTTGATGGATAAGCCTTCCCCCTTTTCTCCATCCATCAACAGCAGTGTCCCTCAAGGTTCTGTCCTGTCTCCTACACTTTTTCTCCTTTTTTTTCAACGATTTCCTCTCCTCCACAAATAATCCACTGTACTCATACGCTAATGACTCAGTGCTGCGTTCATTCACATCCTTCAATTGTGCTCCCTCTTCTCTCACTCAATCTGCATCTCGTCTTGACACAGCTTCCTCAATAAACTCAGACTTGGACAGGATATCTCAATGGGATAGACAAAATCTTGTTAAGTTTAATGCCTCCAAGACCCAATTTCTACCCATCTATTGAAAGCTCCTCACAATTCTCTCCTCTCTTTTGCTGGTTCTGTAATTCCACCTCTTGACTCTGTGAACGTAATTGGTACTATTGCAATATCCACTCTCTTTTGGAAACCCCACGTTACAGGAATAGCTAAGTCTGCCTCTAAGAAACTGGGTGTCTTGTTTAGATGTCAAAACTTCTCTTCTGAACAGTTGCTCCTTTTATACAAGGGATTGATTCGTCCTTGTTTGGAGTACTGCTCTCACATTTGGGGTGGTTCTAGCTCTGTATACTTACTTTCACAGAGTTGAGTCAAAAGCAATAAGACTTATAAAATGTCCTAGGCTAACTTCCAAACTTGACCCTCTTGCTCTATGCCACAATGTTGGATCACTTATCCTCTTTTTTAGGTATTACTTTGGATTTTGTTCCCTAGAGCTGGCTGCTTGTGTGTCCCCACCACTAGCTAGACCATGCAATACTCAGCAAGCTGCTGTTTCACATTATTATTGTATGGCCATTGGGAAATCAAGGGTGGGCCGTTTTGATACCTGCTTCTTTTCCTACATGTCGAAGTTTTGGAACTCTCTTCCTACTCATGTTTTTCCCAAAAGCTGTGACCTGGCACATTTCAAAAGACAGATTTTTCACTTCCTCCAAAATACATAAATACTTTCCCTCGTCTTTTCTTTTTCTGTTTCATAATTCTCTCTATATTTCAATTAAGGCCCTGCCTTGATGTGGACTTTTGTCAGTGACTGGAGCCTTCAACATTTGAAAAAAAGAAAAATAACTCATTGCCAAGCCTCACAGATTACTTTACTTGCCTAATATACTCTGGTCTAGCCCACTGATGGCATGACTCACTCTCTCTTTCATGCACACACAGATAACACATTTGTGTAATTCATTCTATCCAGTGCATGCTTCTCATCCCCTTTAGAATGTTCAGGCCTGGATACCCAAAAGCCTGCTTCAGTTTCCCACTCCATATCCTCCTCAGTCTCCCCATCCACCTTGCTCCTTTTACTTCTGACACATATTTGTATACCATATAATAGATCAGGATAAACAATTAAGCTTGTACTGATGGCTGCACAGTATTAATCTTTCTGGTATGATATGACATCACACTATTAAGCTTTCAGTCTTAATTGCACTTCAGAATTCTGAACAAAGTTCTTCTTGCAGGGTTTGGAGTGTTCGATATAATGCTTCTTATGACCAGCTGGTGTTGACATGCTCTAGTGATCAGCGAGTCATATTGTCCAATTTGCCATCTGTTGCATCACAACCCTTTGGCACTATGGTAGACCAAGAGGAAAATACTAAAGAAGAAAAAGATAGGTCTGTTATTGTGTATATTTCAGAGTATTATATTTATACTGAAGTATTTTTCATGTGCATTGAATGTAGGATTGTAGTTTAGTGATTAAAGCTTTGTACTAATCTTAAGGATGTACAGATGAGTACTTCTTATGCCTGCAGTGGGATATGCACCTTTTTGTTAATGTAGTAAATAGGCACCTGATCCATGTGACTGGAATTATCATGGTTGGATATGGTGTTAAGGACTTTACCTGGTACTTTCTTGTTTACTGTCAATTATGTAATTTTTATACCTTAACCACATAGACTGTATGCCAGATACTGGATCATGAAAAAAGAAAATACATCTGGATTTGATAGTTATTATAGCATATATGAAAAGTTGGTAGTTCATTAGTATGCTGTATTTACCTATGTGTAATTACATGTTTCTAAAAAGTTGTATAGGGAGGAAGTTTTAAACTGGTGGGGCTCCCATCTGTTGAATATTCTCTGTTATCATACAACTAAAGTTTATGTATGCTTTATCATTAGTCATTTCCCAAATCAATTTATTCCTGAATCCAGTTTTAAAGTTACAGGACTACCAGTACCAGGAAAATGATAGATTACTTGAAAGGGAGAATTTATTTGATAACATTGTACTCTCTTTCTTCAACAGACAATGATGCAGCCTTATCATAGGTGACTTTTCACTTGTAGCTAACATACCTGGTGAATACTAGGTGAAGGTATTCAATAACAAGCAGGCAGAGTGTGGTAATGTCCTGTTCATCCTCCTCAAAGTCTTAGGCTGGTTGTCTGAATGTGTGTGGATGTAACTGGGATGTAAAGAAGGGAGAGATAGATAGCATATATGAGTAGAGGAATGTTATGGCTCTGATTAACATTAAACTCAAGGGGAAGGGGGAAGAATGGTTCTGGAATGTTTTAGGGATAAAGTTGGATTACCATAGGGATGAGAGCATAGGAGTGGGTATCACTTCCTCTGAGGAAGGTTTAGTTGGAATGTATGAGAATGTAAGACATTGAGCCCCTGACTGCTATGGGTGAAAACAAAGGTGGATTATGAGGGATAGGTACTTGTTATTGCTAATTAACCTGTTATCAAGAGAGGTAAAGAGGAATGGCAAATGTTCTGGGAGAAGCTGAGTAGGTGATCAGGTCTTAGAGATGGGTGAATTGAATGCAAGAGAGGATGATATGGCAATTAAGGGTATAAGTGGGGGACATGGCCAGTGCTCTATATGAAAATGGTAAACAATTTGTGGAGTTAAAGAGCTTCTCTTCCTGGCTATGTACGAAAGCCTTTCTCTCCAAGCCTTCAATTCCAAGGAGAATGTAGTGTTTGGGCAGGTGCCTTATCGAGAGTAGATCTCCTTGCTACCCAAACCAGTGTTACTAGCTGTGTTTGTTTCTCCAATTTTAGGCATGAGGGGCAACAGATGCTTGGTTCAAGGATTGGATTTATTAGAACCTCATTTATCAGTACCCCTAGTACAGCTGGGAAGTGTTTTCATGTGGGTGGGTTTTGGGGTTTAGGAACTCTAGGATCCCCAGAATAGGACATTTATCTTTGGTGCCAGAGACTCCTTCAGCTATGCCATACTCCTTTGTTTATACCTCAGGTTCTTGTGTTTACCTTACTTTTACAGGACCCCAGCCTTATACTCCTAGTTTCTGAAATTTACATGTGGTTTCCCAAATACCTCCTGAGGCAGAGGCTTAGACCCCACCAAATAATGGTATTTTCCAGAGTATTCATCCGTTTACTCAAGATGATGTTGATTAGTCTAGAAAGCCTTTCAATCAGATACTTTAAGTATCTGATGTTTTGGACACAGCTGAAGCCTTATGTTTAGCATTTTTCACTAGTCTTTTTTCCCAACAAGAATAGGGATGGTAATACTAGTGCCTCATGTAAGACTACCCCGGAGGAGCCCCCATCTCTTTCATATTAACCTCTTGGGCCTTATTTGGAATATACTTCCCAAATCTTTCTCCCTTAGGACACCAGTTTCTTCTCCACTCAACCAAGTTGGAGTATTCTAGAAAAAGGACAATCTACAATTTTTTTTTCCAATTTAGCTCCTTATTGTTTTATGAAAATTTGTTCTACATAGCCTTGGGATCTAAGAAAAGAGTGATTTGCATGCTGTATCCAGACTCATGAATCCTCTTGATAACAACTTTTGTGCTTTAAGATAAACCCAAAAGCTTAATTTCCTGGGTAAGAGTGAAACTATTAAATGTAGTAAAAGCCCTTTTCTCAACTTTAAGACTTTTGGTCTTGAACAGAATTTATCAGCAGGAACACTGTACTCCTTAGAACCTAGACACCCAATTTAGCAGGGATTATCTCTACAGGAACAAAGAAAGGAGAGGTCTGTGTCTGTTATAGTAAAGATGGGTATGTTTGAAGTATTAGTAGTCCCACTTGTGTTGTGTGTATCTAAGTTTTGGGCTTTAAATTCTAAAGAAGGATTGTGGACATTTTGGAAATAAAATGCCTGAAGATGATATGTGGTGTGAGTCCAGTTGGGTGCAGAAGAAAAGACAGTGTAAGAGAGAGGTATGGTTGTAAGCATAGTCTTACTGAGAGAGTTGATCATCATGTGCTGAAATACAGAGTACACAAAAAACAATATCCACCCCCACATATTTTCAAAGGTCCTACAGGGCTAAAGTTTATTGTAGGCACATGCATACGACACTCTTAGGATGTAATCATCGTACATTTAGTCACTGAGACTGGTGTCTCTAATGGTGTGAGCACCAGCAGCGTGCTTCAATATGCTTCAGGCTATCTTGAGGGAAGGATGATCTTTCTCTACTTTTCTAGATTACCACTTTATTTTGGGAATTTTGCTTCTGGGTGCTACATTTCTTCCACTTGTGCTTCAAGATGGTTGGTATTTACCATTCCAGTCAGAGAAAGCCTGACTTCTCGACTGGAAGCTAGAAAATATGGCTGCTTGTGATATTTTGGGGCACCTCATCAGTGCCTTGCCTCATTCAGGATATCAAGACCCTATGGACCCAAAACATACTTAAGGAACCTTGGCAATTCCATGCTCAGACATCTGTAGATTGTAGTCAAGGCCAAAGGAAAGATGACAAAGTACTAAAAACGTAAGTATGACGTTGCCTTTGAGAATGTCTGGGGAGGCGGAAAAGTTTTTTTTTTTTTTTTTTTTTTTTTTTTTTTTTTTTTTAACACTGTAGTTCAGACGTATAGAGTGAATAAGAGAAGAGAGACTGTCAGAAAGGATCTGTCTGTCAAAAATGTAGGGGGCAAGTGGAAGGGGGAGATAGAGAAGGAGAAAGAAAGATGAAGTAAAAGCAGCTTTGATATGTCATTGCCTAAACATTCAGAAGGATGAGAAGGATGACTAGAATAGAATGAATTGGATCATTGTGGTACATCATATGGAGGATGATGGGCATTTGAAGTAGTCAAGGTAAACCATAGAAGGGTCTTTGGGGCTTGGGTGTGGATAGTATGCATTGGTTTCACTACATTATACATGACAGCTGGAGCTTTGATGCATGTAGATGAAAACATTGTTCGTTTGGTCTTGATGCTACTTTGCAAAGGTAGTAGAACTAATTAGATACATGTGGATGTGAAGCATGGGCCAAGGTGAGGGTGCATAGGAAGATGGATGTGTTGGAAATGAAATGTTTAAGGACAGTATGTGCCATGAGATTATTGAATTGTGAAAGTAATGAAAGGGCAAGAGAAAGGTGAGGTAATAAGAAGAGTGTAGTTGAGAGATTGTGCTGATTTGATGTGGACATATAGAGAGAATGAGTGAAGAGAGTTTGACAAAGAGGATATATGTGTCAGTAGTGGAGGGGACAAGGAGAAGGGTGAGATGAAATTGGAAACAGAGAGATTGATTGAAAAAGATTTCAAGCAATTGGGTCCTGAACATGCAACAGGGTGAAAGAAGTGTGCTGGAGAGTGTTTTTAAGTGATGTAGTTTACGAAGGGACAATGTGCTGTAAGTGGACTGAAGCAGGGCATGTGAAGCAGCCAGGTAGTGGATAGGGGGATGTGGTTTTGGTGCATTATACATGTAAGCAAATGAGGCTTTTATTCATCTGTTCCTGGCACTACTAGACTAACATGGGAAACAGCAAACACATACGAGAGAAAGAGAAAAAATTTGTTTGTAACTGTATATTCTTGTTATTTATCATCTTAGATCCAGTATACCCAGACCTGTTACCATATACACTAACACCTTTTCAAATAAAGGTTTGGATTTGATAAGCATCAAATCCAAACCTTTAAGGGTTTGGTTTATGGCATAATTTATTTTATTGTCTGTCATTGTCATGATCTCTGCTTTTCTTCTGATTGGACCTATGACCTGTTTTGTCTTGTCTCCTATTCTGGCCCACATTTCATTCATATTTATTTGATCATCTGTACTTATGAATATTTAAGCAGTATCTTTTTCTTACATTTCTCATATTTGTTCCTGTTATTTACGTTATGTTCATTATTTGTTATAACATTGGCATACTTCTAGATATCAAATATTTCTGTAGTGTTTCACATCCTTTTGCATGTAGCTTCCAAAATGATACATCATTGCATGAAAGAGGATGCTTATTACTCTATTTGTTATCAAACTGACATCATCCTCAAAGGTATTCTCAATCTCTGTATCTATTTGTTATTATTACTTTATTCCCAAATCAATTGAGTGGATCAGGTACATTCAGCCTCCAAACATCACCTGCTCAAATTTTCAACCAGGCTCAGCGTATGAATATGAAATATGGACTAATACACTCTTAAAAGTGCTTCCTACCTTTTCAGAGTTAGTTTATTTATAAACCAAGACCAGTGTCTTCATTCATATCACCTCCATACACAGAGTGCTTTCACTGCATTTAATCCTCAGACATTCCACTAGCATCTACACAGCCCCAACATTTCTCTCTCTCTTTCTCTCTCTCTTTCTATCCATCTGTGTTATAGTCTTCCTCTCCTCCTTTTACCTTCTGTTGTACTGGTACTTCTCGTCTTGACCAGCTTATCATCTGCCACATATTCGACTTGAGTGTACCACCTTAAAATACTTTAAACTATGTGCCATATATCCTTCTCACATCATTCTATCTGTCCATCTTTGCTTCTCATATTTTTTATCTGGCCTGACCTGTATATGACTGGGTTTCACCTTCATATATCAGCACTGGGACAAGTCCTCCTTTGTGCAAGCTTCTTGCACACTATAGGCCTAAAATTTTCCTGATCAACAGAGTTTTCAGTGCACCCCTAATTTTTCCCCTTTGCATGATTTTATTTTCAACTCTAGCTTCCTCTTTACCGTCCTAACTCAACTTTACTCTCAAGTATTTACACTCATCCATGACTGTCAGTTGTTCACCAGCCAAACTTATTTTACACTCAGGTTACTTATCCCTTTCAAAACTTGTCATCTTACATTTATTCACATTCACTTTCAACTTTCTTCTCCCAAAGACATCATTGAACAGTCCATCATTCTGTTCATCTGATGTAATTAACAGTACAGCATTATTATCATATCACAATAATTGCAACTTTCCTTCTGTTTCTCTGTGGATAATTATTGCACACAGTCACTCCACAGTACCTTCAAACTCTCCCACATATATATCTAACCTCTCTAACATACCATACTCTTACTCATGTACTCTATCCATTTATCACAATCCTTTTCTAAAATTTCTCTACTTTAAGAGCGAAAATCTGATTTGCTTGTATTCTTCCCTTCAGTTACATACTATCGTAACATACACTGTACTAACTTTGCAAAGAAGACTTGTTCCTCTAGTTCTTACACTCACCTTTACTTCCATTTTCTTTATATAGGCTAACAGTTTCAGCCTTCAGCCAGAAATCAGGCACATAACCAGTTTTCCATGTTCCCATACACTCTTTCCAGATCTACTCTCAGTTTGTTTTCATACCCCACACGTAACCCACGTTTTTCCTTTCTTTAAGTGGTATATTGTCCTCTTTGTTTCTCCTTGGTAATGTCTTCCTCTCTCTTACACCTGTTTCTCCTAACCTTAATTCCTGCTATACCAATGGACACATGGCAGAGGGGATGTGTCTATTAGCAGAGTAGGAAATTAGGTAAGGAGATAGAGAAATAGGTGTATGGGAGAGGAAAATACTTAGGTTTTCCATTCAAGAGCTATATTGTACTTTTTTCTTCTTCCATTTTGATATCTTCCCCTCCTATGTACTTATTTCTCCCTCCTTACCTTAATCCCTATTACGTCAATAGAGATATCCCCTTTGCCATATTCTTCATTCAATTCTTTAAAATGCTCTCTCCATCTCTTACAAACTTCATTTTTTACTGGGTTTCTTTTATACTTGTTTAATACACTTTCACCTCATGTGCATATGTTTCTTTTTCCTGTAATCACTTCTTTCTAAAATAGTTTTTTCATATCTGATTGCCATTTCCCATGTTAACAAGGTAATGCCAGAACAGACGAAGAGAGGCTGCCTTACATTTGATCTCTTGCTGTCATGTGTGATGCCACGAAACAACAGTCCTCTCTCTACAACCAGGCCTCACAGAACTTTCCATAATTTACCTTGGTCATTTCACATGCCCTTGCTCATTCCATTGACACATGATTCCAGTTTCACCCTTCTACATGTTTAGGCCCTGATCACTTAAAATCTTTTTCACACTCCATCTTTCCATCTCCAATTTGGTCTTCCCCCTCCTCCTTGTCCCCTTCACTTCTGGCATATATATCCTATTTAGTCAACCTCTCCTTGCTCATTCTCTCCAAATAGTCAAATCATTTCAGCATACCCTCTTCAGCTCTCTGAACCACACCCTTTTTAATTAATTAACCACACCTCAAACCACATACTATCCTCATCATTTCATTTCCAGCTTATTATTCTGCTTTAATTCTCATTAATTTTACTTCAAAATCCTTACAATTTTTTCTTTTATTTAAAACCTCTGTTGATGGCTTTCAGGGCTTTACATTCCTCACTTCTTGCCTTCCTTTCATAGCTATCAGGTATATTCATCTTCCAAAGTCTCCTCCCACCCATACCATTTTATCTTCTGGTAACCTGCTGATGGGTTTTGGTGATGAGGGAATATATATGTTGACATTTCTCCTGGTGAATTACTGGTCATTGAAAAGATATTTAGGGAGATTTTAGGATTGGTCCAAAGACCCTAATAAGCAAGATAGGAAAGCGAGTGCCCCTACCTAAAGATAAGATGAGCTGTCTAACATGAAAGCCATATGGCGAGTATTAAATCCCATAATTCTATCCTCTCTGACATTAATATCTATGTTCTATGTATTTTTTATATAATATGTATATATACTTTTCTTTTTCATACGTATTCGCCACATACTACATTAGGAAGGTAGCATTAAGAACAAAGGACTGAGCCTTAAGGGAAAACCCTCACTTGGCCCCTTTCTCTGTTCCTTCTTTTGAAAAAGTAAAAAACTGGAGGGGAGGATTTCTGGTCCCCACTCCCTCCACTTTTAGTCGCCTTCTACGACACACAGGGAATACTTGGGAAGTATTCTTCTTTCTCCCCTATCTCCAGGGATAATATATATATATATATATATATATATATATATATATATATATATATATATA
>JAYMFT010214016.1:0-11463 GCA_038088735.1 Panulirus argus
AAAAAAAAAAGAAAGAGAGAGAGAGAGAGAGAGAGAGAGAGAGAGAGAGAGAGAGAGAGAGAGAGAGAGAGAGAGACCTGGCACATTTCAAAAGACAGGTCTTTCACATACTCAAATATTTGTAAATGCTTTCCCTAGTCTTTTCTTTTTCCATTTCACAATTTTCTCTATATTTCAATTAGGGCCCGCCCTTGATGTGGACTTTAGTCTGTGACTGGATCCTTTAACTTTAAGAAAAAAAAAAAATCAGTGAAGGGAACAAATGAAAGAGTGGTAACAGGCAGTGATGAGGTGAGGAGATGAAGTGAGTACTTTGAATGATTGTTGAATGTTTGATGATTCAGCGATAAATGAAGGGTGACTGGGTTCAGCAGGCATGCATAATGAGTCATGGAAAGTGGTTTAGTGAAAAGACATGAAGTGGTGAAAGCCTTGCATAAGATAAAAGGTGGCACTGGAGTGGACGTTATTGCAGCTGAATTTGTTAAGAAATGTTTGACTGTTTTATCAACTGGTTAGTTAGGATTTTAAATGTATGTATGGATCATGGTGAGTCATCTGAGGATTGACAGAATGCATGTATAGTGTCACTGTATAAAGTCATGGGGGAACAAAGGTGACTATTCAAAATACAAGGGTATAAGTTTGTTGAGTGTACGTAATAAGTTGTATGGAAGATTGGTGATTAAGAGCATGGAGGCATGCACACAGCATCAGAATGGCGAGGAAGTGTGGTTACAGGAGTAGCAGAGGATGTGTGGATCAAGTGTCTACATTTAAGAATGTGTATTTGTAACACCTTTTTGGAAGGTTTTATGAATATGTGATGTTGAAGGAGAGCTGTCAAAAGCAGTCAAAAGCTTTTATTAAGACAGCAATGCATATGCCTGTCAAATGAGACACTAAAGCTAAGAAGCTGCACTGAAGTTCACCAATTATGAAGTCTTTTGCTGTGACCACTTCCATGAGGGAGTTCCTAGAGGGTGAGTGGTTCCAAGTGAAGGTGGGTATGTAGAAGGGATGTATGATGTCACCATGACTGTTGTATGCAGTCTGTTGGAGGGAAGAGTCTGGGAAGGAAGACACTTGTTTGCTAATGACATGATGCTGACAGCAGCTTCGAGTGAGAAACCACAGAAGTAGGTATGTGAGTTTGGGAGAATGTGAGAAATGTGTGAAAGATGAGAGTATATGAGAATAAGAGCAAAGTTATTAAACTTAAGAGTGAAGAGAGAGGTTTGCTGGGGTGATTGCTTGAATGGAAAAAACTTGGAGGAAGTGAAGTGTTTTAGATACCTAGGAGTAAATGTGGCAACGAATGGAACCATGGTGAGTCGCAGGGTGGGTGAGTGGACTGAGGAATGTATGAATGGAGAGGTCACTATCTGGGAGGGCAGAGATGGGTATGTTTGAAGAAACAGTAGTCCCAAAGATATTTTATGGATGCTAAACATGGGCTATGGATGAGAATGTCCATAAGAGGGAGAATGTGCTGGAAATGAAGTGTCTGAGGACAATTGCTGGTGTAATGAGGGTTGATCGAGTTAGAAATAATAAGGTAAGAGAGAGGCATGGTAATAAGAAGAGCATGGTTGAAAGAGTGTGCTGAAACAGTCTGGACATATAGAGAGAATGAGTGAAGAAAGGTTAACAAAGATGACTTGAATCAGAAGCAAAAAGGGCAAGGAGGAGGAGGAGACAAGTCAGAGATGGAAGATTGGAACAATTGAGATTTTGACTGCTCAGGGCCCAAACATGTAGGAGGGTGAAAGGTGTGCACAGGATAAAGTGGAGTGCTATGGTATCAAAGAGGTGACGTGTTGTTATTAGGTTGAACCAGAGCATATGAAGCAAACTGGGGAAATCACAGAGAAGTGTGTGGTGCCTGATTGTGGATAGTGGGCCGTTGTTTCAGAGTATTACACAGAACAGCTAGAGAATGGGGTCAGAAGACCCTAAAAGACTTTATCAGGTATAGTACCAGAGCCGTGTAATTACCAAACAATTGACATATAGGTAACCCAAGGAGACACAGCTGTTATTTAGGATTTATGTTTCTACACGTCTTCCTTAGAATATGTCATAGTAGTATATGACATGGGATTATATTCTGCGTTGTTGAACCAGGTTCCCAGTCTCTGAGGCGTCATGCTCCCTGATTGGTCAGTTTGAATTGGATGCCCGCTCATATTTGATCAAGCTTCACCTACCGGTTAGGCAGTTGCTGTAGCTCACCTGTAACTCCTACTATTGCTTACACCACCTTCCTTCTCTGTCCAAGCCTTTGCAAATAATTTGTGCCTCCTCCCATCTGAGATGTCCTACTTCCTCTACATATACCACTATTGCTTTGGTCATTTTGTGGTTTCTTACATCACTCCTGCATTCTCTTGTCCTTGCTTACATTCCCCTACTTCCCTCCCACATATGTCTTGTTACATCCTCCTCATGGTATTCTGTACACCAGTCTTTTGTCTTTTACTATGTCTCCTATCTTGATCCTTGATCCTACTGCTATGTCCACTGAGGTGAGGCTGAGAAGTCTCTCAGTGGGATTAGTTCCCCTTGTGCTTGGAACCAAAATAGGAGTTACAGTAAAATGCAAAAGACCAAAGCATGCACAATCATGCACAGGATGTAAGAAGACATGTAGGAGAGATAAGTACAGGTTTGGAAACTAAGGACAAGAACACAGGAATGACGTTAGATACCATGAAATGACCAAAAAAAATAGCAGTGCAGGTAAAGCAAGATCGGCATCTACCCAGATGGGGGGAGGCACAAATTATCCACAAAGGCTTGGACTGTCTGAGGAGGAAGGCACTGGAAGCAGGCTACATATTACTAGAGGATAATATCAACATGGTATTGAGGAGGCGCAGTAGGCTAAGGCAGCATCCTAACCGGTGGGCAGAATTTTGGTTGAATTCAAGCAAGAATGTAAGGCAAACTTACCAGTTAGGGAGCGCCATACCACAGTAACCAGGAACTTTGTTCAATAGCACGGAATATAACCCTGTGTGAGACACTATTGTGTTAAGAGGGAGACTTCTTTCAATGGAGCATTGTATAAAAGATTTTCATTCAAAAGATATGAAAGAAATATTTATTTAATAAAAGAAATATTAGTTTAATAAATAATGTACATACAACAGTCATCAAAAAACAAACTTTAAAGATATCCATCAAACACAGACGGAAAAGAAACAATGAATATATCCATAACCATCTTTGTTTACATTCTCTAAGTCAGTTGTGTACAACCCATCATAACTCATATCCATTCAGTCTCGGATGCTCTCTCTTTGGCTAAATATCTCCAATGTGTATTCAGAAAACATTTTAAACTCAACATGTCTGGAAATTGGCCTGCAAATGCAAATACACATATATAAGGTGCCAATGAAAGTGATTTATATGGACTTAAAAATGTAAGGGCTATGCAGGGTTGAGGTAAGTGAGTGTCTGGCACAAGTGGGTCAGGTGATTGGATTATATTCCTCTGCTATTAGAATGATACTTTCTCCAAGACTGTTCATCCTCAAACATACATAACTTGTTCTTACCGAGTTCGGAAATGCATGAGGCTTTTCTCATCTTTGGGCAAGTTCTCAACCACACCCTTCTTCTTTTTCTTTTGTTTACTCTGGTATTCTGCCATGAGAGCACTCAGCTGACTGTCCAAGTTGTTAAGCTCTTCCTCTGGAACACTATCCATATCTACATCCTCCTGGTGAATAAAAGAAATTAACTGATAAATGCATGAATCTTCATTTTTATATAAATTATATGTATGTATTAAAGGAAGTGTGTGGCAATATCATATCACAGAAAGAAACCAAATGATGAGAAATGAAAGTTTGAAAGCTGCTGAATCTTACATCATGTAGTGATGAATGGAGGGCAGAGTAATAAACATAAGGTCTTGCATAATGTCAAGTAATATTGATTGGACAAAGTGAAAGATGGCATCAGTATGATTATCTATCCAGAAATAAGCTTTAGGATTCAGTGTGAATGAAGGACTAGGGAGTTAACCACATCTCTAAGCTGTCGCCAGAGTACCACACTAAGAGAATAGTTAAGCATATAAGCTGTCTTTAGGCAAATATCAGAATAGCATTCAAGTATATGGATAAGGAAATATTTGAAATGCTGTTCATATCCTACATATGGCCAACACTAAAATATGCTTCTCAAGTTTGGTCACCCCACATAAAAAGGCAGAGAAAGCAAACAGAGAAGGTCCAGATGAGGGTAACAAAATTGGTACCAGAAATGAGAGTGCTGAGTTACAGGCAGAGGTTACAGGCTTTAAATTTGCCTATACTGAAAGAGAGAAGAGCAAGGGGTGACCAAATCACAACCTTTAAGTTTCTAATACAGATCAATGACATGGACAGTCAAAAGTTCTTTGAGATATGTACGGATAGAGTAACCAAAGGAAAAACATAAAATTAAGCATGAATTTGATACAAAAAATGTAACAGAGCACTTTTACAGTATATTTGTAACAGAGCACTTTTACAGTATATTTGTGGTGGGAAAATGGAATGGAATGACTGAAGACCTGGTTAATGCAAGAAGTGCCATAAATTTAAGGCGTTGTATGACATGAAAATGGTAAAGAGATGAGGCCCCACAAGTGTAAAGTTCCCTCCCCTTTCAGTGCACATATATAATTACATCTCTCACCATTCTGAAAGTTCAAGCCTCAATACCCTAATGCCTCCTTCACTCCATTCTTCCATCCTCCTTCCACTCTCCAAATTGGATATATAGATCCTCTTCGCCAGCCTTTCTTTGTTCAGCCTCTCCATATGTCCAAACCATTTCAGTGCATCCAGTCAGCTCTCTCAATTAAATGCACTCACTACAATAATACTCCCTCACTGCGTCATTTCTTATACGATCAGCCTTTCTCACGCTAAACATAATTCTCAGATATCTAACTTCAAACACATCCACCTCTTCCTGTCTTTTTTTAAGGATATACAATCACATCCATACAACAATGATACAACCATACCCATCTTTGCTCTAACAGACACTGACTTCTCTTCCCATACACTCCTGAACACATTTAGGTCCTTAGCCCCATCTCCCATCCTATGACTCACTTCAACACCCATGATTCTATCTGATGCTACACCCACTCCTAGGTAACTAAAGCACCCATCTCCACTTCCTTATCTGTAAATACTTACATCAATATTCCCAGTAATTGCTAACATTCTTTTCTTCAGGTCAAACAGATTCATGCTTTTCTTATTCTCATCTCCTGGTTCACCATCATCGTTCTCCTCCTCCTCTTCCTCTTCTTCTTCCTCCTCTTCCTCTTCTTCTTCCTCCTCTTCCTCTTCTTCCTCCTCCTCCTCATCATCATCGTCATCACCATCACTTGAATCCAATGCCATATCAGTTTTTTCTTCAGTTTCTATGTCCAGTCTCTCTTCATCTTCCACTTCCTCCTCTTCAGCATTCATATCTTCTTCCTCTTCTTCCTCACTATCCAATCTCTCTTCCTGATTTTCTTCCTTGCCAATCAGTTCATCTGATTTTGCTGGATCCAAGACATCTAGGATGAGAGTTAGAGCTGTGGGTGTCATCAATGGGGACATTAACCTGTTGGAGAAAATTTTTCCATTTTATTAACCTATCTATGATATAATAACTGAAGGCAGATACAAAGAAGACTAAGTGAGTTTTGTACATCCCATTATCAAAGGAGAGCCCTATTCCATCTATACACTCTAGATGCTCAATGCTCAAACAATGCATGCCCCAGACTCACTTAAGGTTCACAGAAAAATATTGCACTTTCTAAACCAAAATACTTAAACTATTCACTTCCGTGATTTGAGGTATTGAGTTTCTTGAGGATTATAGAAATTACAGAGCATTAGCTGTGGGGATGGGTGAAAGAACTATTTCATGGCAGTACACTTCTGAAAGACTATACATGTAAAGTTGGCTATTCTTTCCAAAACTGGAAGACTGTTGGAATCTTGAAAATGCCTAAATGAGATCATACATTCTTCAGTGAAAATGTGGCAGTAGATCCACATATCAAATAGTACTTGGCAGGCAAAATCAATATATCTTCATATTCTTTGATGACAGAAACAGAGGTTCCTATACATTACATTGTTCTAAATTCTCAAGAGCTGATACTTGTCAATATGAGCATACCCTTTCTTCACTTTGCAAAAGTCTTTTGCATGGACTGAATCTTTCATGGTTTATCTTTTAACATCTAAACACTCATATGCACTGTGGAAGCTAAGTTCAGTTATTATTTTACATTACTTATTTTTTTACTTTTAATTAATCAGTTTTTACAGTACATATTTTCTATTATACCTGTATGTCTTTATGGCTAGCATTTTTGGATTTGGTATTTTAGGGCACTCATAGCATGTTCCTGTTTCTTCATACCTAACTGCCTTGTATCTGGATGGCAGCACCAAGAATGAACGAATAATGGTCTCTGTCTCACATCTCATCTCTAACCATCATACATAATGTACCAAAAATACAGCCTATCATTCAGTGCCAAGCCTCACAGATGATTATATTTCCTCTAAACACTCCATATGCATTGGTTCAACTAATTAATGTCACCCCTCATATACCACTTCACCCTAATTCTTTGTATGTAATGCATGCCTCTTGCCCTCCTGAATACTCATGTCCACATACCCTGCTGCCCCCTTTACTACGTCCTTCCACATCCTTCTTAGTCTCCTCCTCCCACCTCACTTCCTCCATTTCCAATCACTACAGTATATCCTCTTTAATATTCTCTTTTCTCAATCCTTTTCCTGAGGCCACACAATTCCAACACACTCTAGTTGGTCCCCCTCAGTAGCACTAAAAGACTACATTCACTAACACACTTCCCCCAGACAATGGCACTTACTTCACAATCAACTAATTTTATATCACATATCAACTGTTGACATTTGATTTCCAGTACATCCTCCCACTTCCTATCCTTTGCATTTAAGGCATAATAATTGCATCCATATAAAACTGTCAGAATTACCAATCTCAAAACATACATTTCTGCCCATATGGACACTGACCTTTCCTGCTACACACTCCTTAATACACCCAGGAAACAAATCACATCATCCACCTTGTGTCTCATTTTAGCCCTTATGGTTCCATACATAGCAAATTCCACTTCAAGGTAAGGACTAGAAATAGGAGATGACCGAGTAACAGAACACCAGGCTCCAGGCCCTAGGCGTTTTAAGTTCAAGAAAATATTCTCCACGCACTATATATGATGCTATCTAACTATATCTCTGACACCTGTTCCCTCTAGGAACCCCCATTAAGAGAGTGGCCTCAGCAAAAGAGTCTCCACTTATTCCTGTCCTTACATGCCTCCTGTGCATACAATATTCCACGCATTCTTCCACCATTTCTCTCCGTCCAGTACTCTTCCACTCTATGATGCTGTACCATTAATCTTATAAATGAGTTATTCTGATAAACACTTTACGTATCCACAAAACTGCATTCTCTATATTGTCTTGGCCCAAATATGTGCTGCATACAAGTTTCTCATAACAAATCAAGACAATACCCATTATAGAAGCTCTACAAAACATCAGAAGCAAAGATTCTTTACTCACCTAAAGACTCCTTGTGCCACAGATCTAAACAGACTTCTCTCATGAGTCAGAAGGCTGAGTAACAGTTCTGTAACAACCTCCACCCACTGTAGTTCCACTTCATTTTTCTTTGCTTCTGAGGTTTTCTTCTTTTTCTTCATCTTCTTCATTACCTCTTTATGACATAAAGTAAGTTCATCTATAATGTCCTTTGCTCCATTGGAATCAATAAAAAGATGGAGAGCCATTTGGCAATATAAAACCTGAAAAGAAGAGATAAGTTTGTCATATCTTCCATATACTAAACTCTTTACAGTTAGTATCACGGATCACTCAATATTTGTGCCTCTGAAAGACAATGAACACATGTAATTGACCTTAAATGCTAAAGATAATGTACCTAGAGATGTCAGTGTTAGCTGACCCCACGCTCTACTCTGCTGGGTCCTACCATGCTTATTTTAGGATGCTAATCCAAATCATGAAATACTGAGTAATTTTATACCTAAACTTCATCTGTAACACCATACCTACCAATCAACCCTTCTGTTATCTATGACTTATCCACTCCATCAGTATAAATCTATCACACTTGAATTCTTAACATATAATCTTAAGTGAACACACAGGTGATAATCTTTAAATGTCCTACATCTCAAAACAATCAAGACCATCTTTAATGTCAAATTTCACAACCTTCACTCCACTCCAACTAAATATCCCACTATCACTAGGGCTTTTCCATAAAAATCAGTATAGCATACCTCATTTACAAGAGGTCTGCATGAGCCTAAATTACTCGCCTGGCTTTAATTCTGCTAAGAGTTTGTTAAAATATGACTAGTTTGCATAATTGGGAAAATAAGTCAAAACAACATATTTTACAGAAAAAAACAGTAGTATATTATAATAAATCTTATATTCATGTAACTACAGTTCAAGTTTGAGTCAAATGTACCTTAAAATACAAAAGTTTCTGGCTATTTCAAGAAATATCTACTTCTAGTAAATGGTACCATCATCCTGGATGGTGACTGGGATCCAGATACAATATGAAAAAGGGTCAACCCAAATATATGAACAGTCCTCTGTACTGGGTTGAATAAGGCTCCTGCACATATGAAATAACATCTATACAAAACCCCAAGCTTTTGGAAAGCAGACTTTGTGATGCTAATTATGTTGGACTTCCAAAATAGAGTGGAACACATGGTTACGTCCAGCACCTTTTATGTTATTGCCAGGTTGAACTGTGTTTTCAAATCAAACAGATGGAAAAACAGCAATTCAGACCAACTGGGGGAACATGAAAAACAGTGCAATGCTGGCTCACTGCAAAGCAATCAATAACCCTCCCAACATTCAGGTGGTAGTACCTTCCTGGTCAGTGATTGCCGATCTACTACCAATGGACTATTCTAAGTAACAGCAACTATCTTTGGGTGGCAGTTGGAGTCACCACACACAATTCTGAAAAGGAATCACCTAACAATCAGCCCAGCTAAGTTTGGTTCAGATTCCCTCATCAGTTTTGGAGAACATAAAAATGTGAAAAGTAAATGGACAGATGATGGAAAATGACAGACAACACAGATGTCACAAAAAAAAACTTTAAAAAGGACCACTCAATGACCATCCCAACCAAGTCTGGTTCAACCTGGCCGTATTGTTTCAGAGAAGATTGAAAAGTGGAAAGTTAATGGACTGATGACAGACAATGATGGACAGTATCAGCATCACTGGAGGCAAGTCTGAACATGACTTGGTAGTTTCAGGAGAGGAGAGTGATAAGTGAGAAATTCACGGAAGGACTATTCTTAGCAACAATGGCCATCTTGGGAAATTAGTCTGTGGAATTTGTAAAGTACTAGAACCTACAGGATATTCAGAAATTTTCACCATGAAAGTAATATCTTAAAACAAAAACTATTTACATACAATTATATATTTTGGCTTCCTTAAAGGACAGTGATTGGGGTCACTAAACACATTTCTTTCAGCTTTCTTAAAAATACTCATCTTAGTACCACACCTCTCTTACACTATCATTCCTTACAAAATCAACCCTCCTTAAACCACATAAAGACCTCAAACACTTCGTTTCCATAACATCCATCCTCTTCTGTTCTTACCTGTTTTTGATCCACATATCATATCCATACAGCACTACTGGGACTACTATATCATCCAACATATCTAAGTTTGCTATCACACACAATGACCTCTCTTTCCACATGCTCCTTAACACACTTAGGAACGTAACAAGACAAATAAAATTACTTCATTTCTTTTTGTTGTAGTTTTAAACTGAAGCAGTGTTATAGCCTTGCATTGCATATGCATTACAGCTTTAAACTATAGAAGTGAAATTACATATTCATGTTAGTAGAGTTATAGCCTTAAACTATATTGGTATTACATTACAGCATTACACTGTATTAGGGTTACAGCTTTTTACTAGCCTTTAGGGACTCCATTACAGTTACACAAAACTGTGTAACTGATATTCCCATTTGCATGGCAAATACCATACACCATAGTTACTCAAAAGCAAGCATGGAGGAATCATAAGCATTGAAATTCTTCTATGTTAGAATCAGTATGTCCATTTTGTCTAGAATCACCATTTTGCATTCTCAAACTTTTTCCTCTTTACATGTGATTTAAAAGATTTTTCAAGAGAAGAAAAAAGGCCTTATTCTCATACATATAACTTTGGATGTCCGAGCTTGGTGTGCTTGGAACTTGGGAAATATGATAAATGCTAGTATTTTTGCTTTGGAAAAAAATAAAGAGGATACAAAAGCTTAAATAATTAAGTAATACTTTAAGTAAGGAGGAAAAATGGAAGAGGGGATATCCAACAGTTTCAAAATGGCAAATGGACTGATAGAAGGTACATGTGCACAGATAACAGTAAACTAGGGCTTTCCTAAAACTATGACAGTAGAGTAAAATACTATAACTATCAACTTGAGTAGGGCAAACACAGCACACTATGAATGTGACAATATGCATTCCAACCCCATCTGCCAAGCATCCTCAACAGTTGATATCAAGAAAGCAATATTTACAAGGAGCATGCAGTAACTGATATCAAGGAAGCCTACACTTAGTTCATACATACCTGAAATACTTCATTTGCTATAGTTGTCTCATCTTTTTCATTCTGTAAAGAAGACAATTTGCCATAAACCTCAGACCACAATTCTTTTGACTCTGGATTAAGAGGAGAAGTGCCAGCTGTTTCACATGATCGCAACTCTTGATTTGCTACACCCATAATGCTCAGCAACATAGATTTATATTCCTTCATGTGTCCAGCATGATGGCTGAGTGCTCTGAAAAAAGGAAAAGAATAAAAATATCACTGACATATATAACTTGTGCCGAAAGAGGATGGTGATCAGGAAAACATGGTTTAAAAGGTGGTGCATACATAAATGTATGAAGGTGAGTGATGATGAAAGTCAACTGGCATTTTAAGGATTATGTGATAACTTTATGGACCTCTGTAGAGTAGCAGTCAGCATTCCTGACCATGAAACATTCACCGGCTGCCCAGGTTTGAGCACACAGGTTTGAATCCTGGTTACATCTGCTGGTCTACGGTCAACCCAGCTGTTCATCATCCATCCCTAGGGGTTGGTCGATAAAATGGGTACCTGGCTCAGGCCAGTCCATTGACAGCACATCAACCCTAGTATACCACATTGTTCCAATTCACTTTATTCCATGCATATCTTTCACCCCTCTTGCTGTATGCCGCAATGTTGGTTCACTTTCCCTTTTCTATAGGTATTACTTTGGCTTTTGCTCCTGAGAGCTGGCTGCTTGT
>JAYMFT010214027.1:0-11463 GCA_038088735.1 Panulirus argus
CACACACACACACACACACACACACATATATATATATATATATATATATATATATATATATATATATATATACTCTTCCGTATTATGGTTACGCAAAATGAAAGCTCTCTTTTGGCGGGGCTGTATCATCGTCCGTTGACGAAAGTAATTGAAAAAAATAATCAATTTTTACGTAATTCCTGAAACACACTACCAGTGGAATGGTAAATGTCGATCATCTTGTCATAAATCCACCGAGCCGACAACACAGGTAGAATATAGCAAGGAGACACAAGCTCACGCCAACGATAGACGATGAGGAGAAGACAGAGAAATGGTAAATGACAGTCAGTATATCGGATTATTAATGGAGAACAATAAAGCAGGGAAAAAGAAAAGAAATGTGTAAATAAATGCATAAGCAAAAGAAAGATGACAAACGTATTAGCCATGACGGAATCTTTGATGGCATTCCTGAACGTATTATGAGCCAGTATTGTCAACAGAGACAGCACCACCATTTTGCAGGCATCATTTCGAAGAGAACTGAGACAGGGTAATAGTCAGACAGGGCAATTAATAATCCTTCTGTGAAGGTTCTGTCGCTCCGAGAGTGAGGGTGGGTGCCACCCGGCCCGTCACCTGCCGATCACCTATCTGATACCCTGCAGGTGGCGTGCCACCCCCCCTACAGTCCCCACCCCCCTCCCCGCACCTTCGCCTCCTGTTCCTCCCCCTGCGACACTACCGGGGTGTTGGTTGATTTCGTTTTATTTCCTTCGCAACCGGACTGCAGTGTCTTCAAAGCGCCGGTAGTCAGCTTGTTTACTACGTCCAAGTGTTAGACTGTACCAAAAGTTCTTAAGACTTGGACGACCTGAGGACATCTCGAGGCGCGCCGTCTCGGACAGGAGGAGAGGTGTCTGTCTTGTACAGTGGGAAATGACACTAGGATGGTGAAAGACAGCAGAGGGCGATGGAATATAGTAGTTTACAATGGGGTCAAGTCATGGCATCCCGTTCGCAGAGTCTCTCTCTCTCTCTCTCTCTCTCTCTCTCTCTCTCTCTCTCTCTCGTTTCAGACCGTGAAGTCGGAGGTGATCACTATCATCATTACGACCTCCACAATGAAAGGAAAAGGAGACTTCAGACGAGCACTTTCACGGACACTCAGTATTCTAGAGCACGACGGTACGACCCTTGTGCATGACGGTACGACCCTTATGCACGACGGTACGACCCTTGTGCATGACGGTACGACCCTTGTGCATGACGGTACCACCTTCGATGTATAACAGCCGGCCGCCTGGCTTCTGACCTCGCTCTTAAGGCTCAGGTCGGAGGTCAGGCCACCATCACCTATGGGTCGTACCTCTCATGCAGAAAGGATCATTCTCAAGATGTCCATGGAACACCTGGACCGGAGACCCAGCAATATGGACGATGGAACAACATCATGAATAATATTACGAAAACTCTGCAAGTCCCTCCGAGTCCGTTATCAGAGCAGATAACGCCAGGAAATCACGAGGAAGAAGATTCACACAATGGCCTGGAAGAGCCTGGACCCGGAAAAAAACGCTCCTTATCACCCGCAATCTCTGGCCTGCGGTCACGCGCGCGGAGAAGGTACGCCACCAGAGGTGTGGTCTTCGCCAGTGGCGGGCGCTACAGACTGGCGGCCGCCACCTTATCAACCTCTCCACTGACTTCGAGGATGCTGAAGGCGAGGAGGACCAAGCACCACAGGTCCTGCTGTCAGCAGTCAGTTCAGCGGGAACAGGATGATCCGTTATGGGTCATAATAGGAGCACGATCGTTTCGTAATATTACCACGAACAGGATTCAGACCTACTACACTTCTCACAGTTCATGATAATCTATCTATCTATCTATCTATATAGCGCCAGGAAACAGACGAAGAAAGACCCATCCACTCACATACGCACATATATACATAAACACATATATATGCACAATACATACATGTACATATCAACATATACATACATATACATACACATACATATACACACATGTACATATTCACACTTGCTCGCCTTCGTCCAATTTCGGTCCCACCCCGCCCCACAGGAAACAGCATCGCCACCCCCTGCGTCAGCGAGGTAGCGCCGAGAAACAGACGAAAAATGGCCAAATCCGCTCACACTCAGTCTCTAGTTGACATGTGTAATGCACCGAAACCACAGCTCCCTATCCACACCTAGGCCCCACAGACCTTTCCATGGTTTACCCCAGACGTTTCACATGCCCTTGTTCAATCCATTGACAGCATGTCAACCCCAGTATACCACAAAGTTCCATTTCACTCTATTCCATGCAATCCTTTCACTCTCCTGCAAGTTTATGCACCGACCGGTCAAAATCTCTTTCATTCCATCCTTCCACCTCCAATTTAGTCTCCTTCTTTTCCTTGTTCCCTCCTCTTCTGACTTATATATCTTCTTTGTCAACCCTTCCTCACTCATTCGTTCCATATGTCCAAACCATTTCAACTCACCATCTTCTGCTCTCTCAACCACACTCATTTTATTACCACACATCTCACTTACCCTTACATTACTTGATCAAACCATCTCACACCACATTCTGTCCTTAAACATTTCATTTCCAACACATCCACTCTCATCCCTACAACTCTATCTCTAACCCATGCCTCGTAACCATATGAACCTTAGCCCCATCCCCCACCCGCTTCCATGGTTCCATTTGTTGCCAAGTCCACTCCCAGATATCTAAAACACTTCACTTCCTCTAATTTTCTCCACTCAAAGTTACATCCCGGTTAACTTGTCCCTCAACCCTGCTGAACCTAATAACCTTGATCTTAATCACATTTACTCTCAAGTTTCTCCTTTCACACACTTTTCCAAACTCAGTCACCAACTTTTGCAGTTTCTCACTTGAATGAGCCACCAGTACTGTATCATCAGCGAACAACAATTAACTCACTTCCCAGGCCCTCTTATCCCCAACAGACTTTATTCTCATTCTTCTCTCCAAAAACTGTGGCATTTAGCTCCCTGACCACCCCATCCATAAACAAATTAAACAACCATGGGAACATGACACACCCTTGCCGCAGACGGACTTCACTAGGAACCAATCACTCTCCTCTCTTCCTACTTATACACATGCCTTACACCTTTGATAAAACCTTCTCAATGCTTCTGACAGCTTATCTCCCCCACCAAATTTTCTTAAGACGTTGCACAATGAAACTCTATCAATCCTTTCATATGCCTTCTCCAGATACATAAATGCCACACACAAATCCATATGATTTTCTAAGTATTTCTCACTTACATTCTTCAAAGTAAACCCCTGATCCACTTATCCTCTACTACTTCTAGAACCACACTGCTCTTCCCCAATTAGATGCTCCGTACATGCCTTCATCCTCTCATTCAATATCCTCTCATACAATTTTCCAGGAATACTCAACAATCTTTTTCCTAAGTAGTTTGAACACTCACCTTTATCCCCTTTGCTTTTGTACAGTAGCAGTATACATGCATTCTGCCAATCCTCAGGCACTTCACCATGAACCATATATACAGTGAATATCCTTACCAACCAATTAAGAACACAATCACCCTTCTGAATATATTCAACTGCAAAACCATTCAATTCTGCTGCCTTGCCGGATTTCATCTTCCTCTTTTACCACCTCTTCTCTCTTCACTAACCCACTCTCCCTGACTCTCTCACTTCGTGCACCACCCTAACCAAAACACCTTACATCTGCCACTCTCTCATCAAACACATTCAACAATCCTTCAAAATACTCACTCCGCCTCCTTCTCACTCCATCACTCCCTATTCATCACTATCCCCTCTTGCCCCCTTCACCAATGTTCCCATTTGTTCTCTTGAGTTATGCACATTGTTTAGCTCCTTCCAAAATTTATTCCTATTTTCCCTAAAGTTTAATGATACTCTTCACCCCACCTCTCATTTGCCCTTTTTTTTTTCAACCCTTGCACTTCCTCTTGACCTCCTGCTGCTTACTCTTATACATCTCCCAGTCATTTGCACTCCTTCCTTGAAAGTATTGTCCAAATGTCTCTCATTTCTCTTTCACTAACAACTTTACTTCTTCATCCCACCTCTCTACCCTTTCTAATGTGCCCACCTCCCACCTTTCTCATACCACATGCATCTCTTGTACGTTTTTCCCTAAATACATCCCATTCCTCACCCACTCCCCGCACTTCATTTGCTTTCACCTTTTGCCATTCTACACTCAATAACCCTGATATTTCTTCACACAAGTCTCCTTTTGAAGCTCACTTGCTCTCACCACTCTCTTCTCCCTGACATTCTATCTTTTTTTTCTGAAAACTTGTACAGTCTTCACCTTCGCCTCCGCAAGATAGTGATCTGCATCCCACCAGCTGTCATTCTTAGTAGCTTTATGTCTGAAAGCCTCTCTTTTACATGCCTATCAGTTAATACATAATCTAATAATGCCCATTGACCATATTCATACATGGATGGAGTGATAAGAGATATGAAAGCAAAACTATGAAAAGGGGGTGCAGAGATGGAGTGTGGTGGTGTGGTATTGTGGCTAATGGTTTGCCTGTTTGCTGATGATTGTTTTTTTTGCTAAGAGTGAAGAGTAGTGGCAGAGGATTGTAAGTGTGTTTTATGATGTACGTGTAAGGATGGGTGATTGACAGTAGATGCAATTAAATGTAAAATGATGATGTTTGAAAGGAAACACAGTGAAAGTATAGATTTTGCAAAACCATATAGAGTGAAAGAAAAAAGTGTACTGAACTTTGTTTTGGATATGGGTCAGAAAGTTTGGAAGAGGACTAGTTAGGTTCTGTGTTGGGTAAGTTTGTTGATGATGATATGGAGGGAGAGATAAGTGAGAGAGCAATACAGGACAGAAGAGTCGTTGGGTCCCTTACTAGAATATTGAAGGGTAGAGGTGTAAGTATGTAAGTGAAGAGAGGATTAAGGAACAGCATAGTCTTCCCAAGTCTGACCTATACAGCTGAGACGTGGACATGGAATGAGTCACAGAGGTCAAGTATTCAGGCTGTGTAAGTGAGTTATTTGAAAGGAGCATGTGGTTTGACCAGGTAGACTGAAGAAAGAAATCAGGGGTTGTATGAGAAATATGATACGGCAGGGAATTCAAAGAGAATGAATTTGGATTAGTAAAGGAGTTGAAATGTTACAATTTGAGGTTGTTTGGGCATGTGGAAAGAATGCAAGATGAGGAGCTTACAAGGAGAGTGTATGAAAGTACAATTAAAGGGATTGGTGTGAGAAGACCACCTGTGACATGGGAAAATAGAGTGGAAGGTTACTGGAAGGAGAGAAATGGTGGAAGAATGTGGGGAATAGTGTATGTGAGGGAGGCGTGTAAGGCAAGGATATGTGGAAACTTTGATGGGTCTTCCTGGAGGGAATGGGCATCAGAGAAATAGGTAGATAGAGAGATAGATAGCCGGGAGGAATTAAGAAAGAACATCCTTCCCTAAAGATAGCCTGAAGCACACAGAGGTGAATTGCTTCAGCTCACACTGTTAGAAAATCTAGCCTCAGTGACTAGATGTACAGTGATTTCAACCAGAGAGCATCTTATGCTTGTACCCATAATAAACCTAAGCTGTATATCACTTATGAAAATGTATGGGGGAGCAGCCAATATTTTTTAGGACACTGTAAGAGTAATGGAAGTGATTCAATGGAGAATAAGTGAGGGACAAGGGGGTTTTAGGAAAGGTAGGGGATTTATGGATCAGATTTTTGCAGCAGGAATAACTGTGGGAAATTATCCAGCGAAAGGTAAGAAACTGTATGCAGCTTTTACAAATCTAGAGAAAGTTTATGATAGTTTCAAGTGGAATGCTTTATGGGATTTGTTAAGGATATATGGGTTAGGGGAACAACTATTGGATGGTGTAACTGACTTCTGTAGAGGAGTCAGTGCATGTTTAAGAGTGGATAGAGAGTTGAGCAAAAGTTTTGGTATACATTTGGGTATGGAACAGGGCTATGTGATTTCATTGTGGCTTTTTTTACATATATTTTGATGGAGTGATAAGAGGAAGAGAAATAAAAGCAAAATTTGGGATAAGGGGTGGTAAAGTATGGTGGCTAGTGACAAGCAGAAGGTTGTAAGTGTGCTTTTTGATGTGTGCAGACTTAGGAAAGTGCAGGTTAATGTGAGTGAAAGTAAAGTAATGGTGTTAGTAAGGAAACAGAGGGAAGGTATGTATTTTGCAAAGACCTGTAGAGTGAGATGAGAAATTGTAATGACCTGTCCTATAGATATAGGAGAAAGACAGGAAGAGGTCACAAAATTTAAGTATTTAGGATCTATCTTGGGTAAGTTTGGCTGTATGAAAGGAGAGATAAGGGAGAGAGCAGTAAAGAGTAGAAGTCATTCGGACTCTTAATGGAATAATGAAGGGGAGAGGTGTGTATGGAAATGAAGAAAGGATTAAGGGACAGCATAGTTCTCCCAACCCTGACACATGGAAATGAGCTACATGAGAGGAACATGTGGTATGACTAGATGGAATGAAGGAAGAAATGAGAGGGTGTATGAGAGATTTGACGTGGCAGGGAATGCAAAGGAATGAATGAATTATGAAGTGGTAGAGTGGATGAAACTTAATAGTCTGAGGTGGTTTGGGCATATGGAAAGAATGTGAGATTGTAAGTTTACAAGGAGAGTGTATGATAGTTCGATTAAAGGGGTTGATGTGAGAGGAAGACCACCAGTGACTGTGAAAATAAAATGGAAGAGCCCTAGAGGTAGAGAAATGGCAGAAGAATACCTGGAATGGTGTATGCTAGGGAGGCATTTAAGGTCAGGAATAAGTGGAAGCTCTATGCCATGGCCACCCCTTTGATGGGAGTTCCAAGAGGGAATGGTCATCTGAGATGTAGTAGATAGATACATCGTGCATTTTAATACCATGCCTGTTTTTAAATTTCTGTGGACACAATCATCCATGAGGTTAAGATTTTTGCTAAATATGTTGGCTTGTTCCTCCGTCATTTTACCAAAAATGATAACTCCATAATTCCATTGAACCTTAAACAACTGAACTTGAGCACCATCCAAATCACAATTTGTTTCTTTCTTTAATGGTTTATGACTGATCCTGCTCCTCTTACTTTCAGTATTAGGATGGAATATAAGGATTTTATTGTTTACTACTTTAAATCTTACACATTTGAGGACAGAACATTATAAATCCCACACAAGCCCCAACTAAAGTGCCTTTGTCAGCTTTATTAAAGACATTGTTTTTTCTTCCTTTCAAAGTGCAATATTTTCATATTTAACATCATCAACATTTGGATTGCTTGCTGATCTCTTTGTAGCCATATTTTGGATTTAATTTTCACTGAATAGTAACACATACAACTTTGAATGCCAAGAACTTGCCTCTGTAAAGAACTGCATACAGCTGAGGGAGCACTGGAAAACCATCATACCACCCAGGCCATGCAGCAGATTGGCAAACTAATGCCCAGCCTCAGAAGTTCTCTCAAATTATCAAATTTCCTGCAATTGTGTGAACAATGAATGTTTCCATACCATGGAGTGCTAGATCATAGAACTTCAACTTGTGTAAACCAAAGCAACCCAACCTAAAATAACCTAACCTAACCTAACTTAATCCATCCTAGCAAGTAATACATGTTTAACAGAAAGTAAGGTTTTAAAGCAACAGGTAGATTTTTTTATTTTTTTATTTTTTTTTTTTTTTTTTTTATATCAGACAGGATGGCCCCCAGATATCTTGCTTGACTCAAGCTTCTTTCCCTGACTTCTCATTTTTCACACCTTGTTATTCTTTTAGTTATTGACAAGATTTTATTAGTTGCCATTATTACTTAGTAGCACTTTGGACAAGTGAGAGGTTTACTTGTCAGTTTGTAGAAACAGAAAGAAACCTGGCTTTTCTTTATCATAAAATTCTAAAGATAATATAGTACTCCAGTGATGCACTATGCACTGACAAGCAACAGTCAAATCCAGTGAGAACATTATTTTGATAAAGATGCAATTAGTGCATGTGTTCACAAAAAAAGAGATGAGTTTTATGTCAAAAGCTCCAACAACCTTAAAATGAAGGCATTTCTATGCCAACTGGTCTTGCATGATCCTGTATAATGTTACATGTTAAATCTCTTCCATGCACTTCTTATAATTACTTGAATTTCATAATACATTAGAAATGAAGCAATATATGTGGCCCCATGCTTAGATGAAATATTTGCAGTATATTTTAAGTGTATTAGAAGAAGTTTTCTTTCTTTTTAAAGTAATTGAAATATTATAAGCAGAAACATGTCTTAGCTAATGCCATATAACTCCAGAAGTGTTTGTCAACCTGACTCTTAAAGGATGAGAGACAGAAGGAAGAGAGGAAGACAAAAGAGGGAATTAGATTTTATAACTTTGCTGTTTGAGAAAAGGAAATGATACCATAATGGTCAGTCCTCAAGTGGCTGGTCTCCAAACACAGTCTATGGAAAGCATCAGCCAGACCTGTGCCACAGGCCCAAATTTTAGTGGCAGAAACACACACAAAAGGCAGACATATGATATTATCAAATATGCAAGTACTTAATATCAAATTAAAGTTAGTTTTGGCATCTCTGGAAAGTTAGGCAAGTTTTTATGGCTTTGTTCAATTTTGATAATTTCATTTTTATTATTTTTCTGAGCTGCAGTGCCCTGCTCACTTTGAGCTATTTATTGTAGAAGGATAAAAAATATGAATTAACAAACACTGGTGTTAATGTATTGAAATAAATTCTAAACCAATGTACTGAAACACAATAGATAATATTCATCCTATTACTTAACATGCATCTTAAAAGTTTACCCTTAGCCTTTTCATAAAAAGAATGAGTGTAGCAGAACTTATTTTTGACATATGATAGTCACTTGGTCACATAGTGTTACTATTAAATAAGTGATTTCATAGGACTGAAAATAGGTGGAAAATAGGATGATCAACAGATATAACTGCTTGATATTGCAGAAATACAGTGATAACAGTGAAAATAACCTATTAACCACCATGAATGCTTAACAACCTCATATTCTTTGGTACAGCAGTAACATTCATTGGTGCAATAACCTTTTTGAAAATCTGATCAGAAGTTAGAAAAAAGAATTCCATTTTTCTGGTAATTCAGGCTGAATTAGTTGGGTAGATTAAATTAAATTATATGTGATATTTTTGGTCACACATAATTAAGAGCTTATTTTGCAAAGTGAGCCAATTTTAGTAAGCTTAGTAAGAATAAGTTGAATTATTTTAGCTATTTTAAATAACATACTTTTGGGAATTTATCCTAACAACTCATCAAACTTATTTTCCATGCAAAAATAACCCTTTTCCTTAGAAATTCTAAATAGAAATCTCTGAATCTTAGTGACTGTGTATGTTAAAGCTGGATTAGTATTAAATCACTTGAGTGAAAATCATATCAGTCATTTTGTTGCAGTTAGTTAATAGAGCATTTTTATACCATGGAACCTTACTTTGACATTGATTTACCCAGTTAGGGGTATGCACCCTGAGTAGTTCGAGTGTTGAAGCTGAGGGTAAACATTAGGTAAAAGCAACACCAAAGAAATATTATACAAACCAAAAAAAACTAGCTAAACAACTAATTATATATTGAAGAAACCACTTTAGCTTTTTTGAGGAGAGTAAAGTTGAGTTGAAGGAAGAAGAGTTTTGTAATATCTATGTGCATGCTTATTTTATACCGCCTCTTCTTTATTGAACTGAGACAGAAATATATTGAATTGTTTAAATTTTGAGATAAGAATGCTCAAAGAGCCTGTTTGTGAACTTACCTTAAATGAGCACCTTGGCTTGGCTTTTCTCTAACATATTTCATTTCTAACTTACGGATGATATCTTTTCACAGTTCACTGCTATTTGTGTAGCCACTTTGGGCATGTAGACCTTGCAAAAATCAGTTTATGAAATAATATTAAATCAGTTTATCTCAGTATCATGATTCAGATACTGAAGTTTATTGTCCATGTAAACCATCACATTCATCAACCATCTTAAGGATGTGTCTATTGATGTTAACTAATCTTTAGCAGTTAATTAGCATTTTTTTTTCATGCTTGATTGCCATTTGATGCATTAGCAATATATTGTCAGGAACAGATGAGGAAAGGCTGCTTCTGCTCATATCCATTCTCAAGCTGTCATTTTGGTGCACCGAAACCGCAGCTCCATATCCACAACCAGGTTCTACAAACATTTCTACTAAGAAATATTAAAAAGATAGAATTAGCAATTGTAATTTTTTATGTGCCATCATAGAATATAGAATGGAATTTAAGGCTGGCCTTTTAATAACTTGAGGATATTGATAAATCATATCATTGAAGAGTGTTCACTTTGCGCTTTACTTCATTTTGATAAAGCTATTATAATGAATAGCATCAAAATAGGCTGGGCATTGAAGATAAGGAAAATAATGTGGTTGATTACTGCAAAACATTATTTTTTTACATAAAAGTCACTAGAACCTATAGAAATCTCAACTTTCTTATATTCTGAGTAAAACGGTTGCTGACTTTAGTGAGGTGAAGGTCACCTGCCAGGTTCAGCAACTTGTGAAATTCATAATTCTCTCTATATTTCAATCAAGGACCAGCCTTGATGTGGACTTTTGTCCGTGACTGGAGCCTTTAACATAAAAAAAGAAAAAAAATGCACTTTCGTAGATAAACTGTCAGATAGAAAGCTCTTTCTGGCATAGGCTCCTGTTAAAGCCTTACCTTGTTTACATAAAATGCTTGTTGAGGTGCACAGCCACATTCTTCTGTGATAGCCTTAACATAGTTGGGAATTCACAAACTACCTGTTTATCCTCACCAGTAACTTTCACTAGTCACTGATATTATGTAGTCAAACTTTCCTAAAACCTTTTTGATATTATGTTGTCAAACTATCCTTAAACCACTCAAGATTAGCCACAAAAGTGTCAGCTTCTGAACTCTAACCATGTTTCTTTTTCAGAGATTCAAACAAACTTTAAGCTTTCTGCTAAATAATCTTCATGCTCACTAGAATGTTATGTTGATGCTGGTCTTCCATCCAAACACCTAACAGTCTTATTATATTCATAAAAGTTGTAAAACTCTGCTATTAGTGATTAGCATAGCAGGTATGGGTGAAGAATGTCACACTCAGAGAATATATTTTAGATATTCTCTCCATTCTCATGAATTGCTTTCACCTACACAGCAGGCAAGCCAAACACTGGCAACATCCACAGCTCATTGGCCAACATTGAACCGCCTCATTATATCAGATTTATTCAGAGGAGTATAACGTAAATTTGCAGGGGTCATGGGAGGGGCCATTACTCTACTATCTGAGCCCTCCCTCTCGATGGCAGCAGGTGAGCTATGAAGCCTAGAGTTCTGTGTGCTCT
>JAYMFT010214038.1:0-11463 GCA_038088735.1 Panulirus argus
TATATATATATATATATATATATATATATATATATATATATATATGTGTGTGTGTGTGTGTGTGTGTATGTATGTATATATATGATATTCGTGACGCCGGAATGCGGATGGGAGATAGGCAAATGAGGCGTAACGCAAAGGGAGAGATGGAGAGAGAAGAGAGAGCGTCTCTTTGGGATGGGAGATAATCCACCGCCCCTCATACACACACACACACTTTTATGTCTCACAGCCTCTCTCTCTCTCTCTCTCTCTCTCTCTCTCTCTCCCTCTCTCTCTCTCTCTCTCTCTCGGCCTGGCCACGGCGCCGTGCCATAGGACGGTCCAGTGTCAGTGTCTTATGACAGCTAGAGGGTTTGGGGGCTTAGCTTTAGGTAAGGGAGTGCCTGAAGTAACTAGGAGCCACGCTCACAGACTCGAACTAGATCAGTTCTTAGCGATTTCCAACATTTAGTCGACAGTAGCACGCTGTTGTCAGGTTTATTTGGACTTCCAACATTCACTGGGCAGTGCCATACTGTTGTCAGGTTTATTTGGACCTCCAACATTCAGTCAGTCGACAGTACCACACTGTTGTCAGGTTTGTTTGGTTTTCCAACATTCATTGGGCAGTACCACGCTGTTGTCAGGTTCAGTATCGAGTCCCAGCATTCAGTGGGCAGTACCACACTGTTGTCAGGTACCGTAGGGACTCCCCACAACCAGCCGAGCAAGTACCACCATATAGTCGTGTTCAGATCCATCACAGTTGCATCTGTCTCAGCCAACACAGTCTCGAGATTTTCAAATCCATCACCTATCTCTAGCTTCGCTTACCTTTAGACCCCAGAAGGGAGAAATATTCCAAGAACGCCGATCGAGATTTGTAGAGAGTCGTATCTAAGTTGTACTACATCGTAAAGTGACGGAGATGAAGTAGAGAGAAGAATGCAGGTTTGAAGCGTTTGTAGATTTCAGTTGTTCCTCGCGTTACCACTTAGGCTGTAGATGGCCTCCCCGTGCTGCTTTTGTACCTCAATTGACTTGATTTGCGCCGATAATCCCGGTAGATTCACTGTGCACCCCCCATGCTCGCCCTGTGAGCGGTAGCGCAAAGGGATTACAGGGGTCACAGAGGGTCTTAGTCAGACCCCAGTGGGTTGACGCGAGTACTCCATTACCATACACCAAGAAAGCTGAGTCTGAGTCTCTCTCATCCCATACAGCTCCTGTGAATGAATGAGGAGGTCTACTTGGGTGTATGGCTTCTCAGGAGAATATAAACACCTGTTGCATCTGTTCCTTGTGAAGAAAGAGAGGAAGAGAAAATTGCAAATATATATGATCAGAAGCTGTGTACACGGTCTCTGTACTTTGTGGTAAAGTCTGGCTTCTCTTCACCCCTCATGAAAGATGGAGTGTGAGACGAGGATATCCTCATGCAGCCGCTGGTCCCTGGCTCCCCACACTCCTCACCTGATGATAACAGACGTCGCACTCCGCCCTCACTACCCGTAGCGCCGCGCTCAGCGACCTGGACGCCTTCAGGATATCACCCGTACATCTGGGAAGAGTGTACAGTATCACATTCATGTGAGATATTCTATTTGTCTGCTCCCTCCTCCCTGCCTGCCTGTCTACCCAAGCCCGCCTGCCTGTTGAATGGTTATCCTGGCCAGAGCCTCGCTGACGTCCACGGGCTACGGCGAATAGGACCACCTCCTCTCGTCTACTGACGAAGGTGTGCACTGTTTTGATTGGGACTTGTTGGAAACGACAGCCCCTTTGGTTCTGTGTGAAGCTGACCACTGGTTGTTATAGTTAAGTTCGTGTTCGGTTTTGTTACCGAGGCTGTATGACACCGCCACCATTGGTCTGTGTAGCTGTTTATGTCTGTTGGCTGTCTGTGCCGTTTTTACATCGCCTACGTTTTATCGACCGTCTCGTCAGTCCTTTCAAACTATCGTTACTTCCGTGATGGTCGGTTGACCACTTCAGAATTGACTCCTTCATTGACTGTCGACGTCCTCTAATTTAACTGTGTCCCTTGTTTACTGTTGTGTTGACTAAGGCCATCAATAGCTGGCCCTCATGTGCGGCTGTTGTCCTGTGATAGTAATGTGTGTGTGTGTGTGTGTGTTTGAAGTGCTGGCAAGTGTTGTTGGCGGGCCAGAGAGACGGGACAAATGCCACATAATCGATCGCCAGCTCCCTGGCGACGCTGGGAGCTGGGGGCGCCTGGCTGGCAGTGAGGCCGGCAATAAAGAGATTATTAACTGGAGAAGTGTCGTATTAGATCCACGAAGAGGGTCACGGGCGAGTGAAGGGGGTTCATATACCTGTGGAGACGTGAGGTAGTGGGGGGGGGGAGCTCTCCCTCACTGCCTGTAGAGACGTGAGGCAGTGGGGGCCCGAACCTGTAGAGACGTTAGGTATTGGGGCTCTCACTTGTTGAGAGGTGAGGTAGTGGTAACCATGCCTGTAGAGGTACGAGTTAGTGGGGCCCCATACCTGTACAGACGTTAGGTACCGGGGCCCCTCGCCTGTAGAGGCGCGAGGTACGTGGACCCTCACCTCAGTAGACATGAGAATCACCTGACGGTGTGAGGGTTGTCAGGCTGTTGCAGGAGACCTTGCTACAGGCAGAAGGAACGCGGGATCTGGTGTTGGTGATAGACTCCCGGACACCTGTAGCGTACTCCAGGCACTTCAGGCATAAGATAACTTTATATACATTCATACATACGCGGTTTACCTCGGAAGTCAAGATGTATACGTGTGTGTGTGTGTGTGTGAGCCGTCTGGTTCATAGGACGTGCAATACGCCAGCCAGTGACCAGAAGAGTTAGGGGACCGACCACCAGACTGTTATATCAGATTGACCAGCGAACAAACAAAATAATTAGCCAGCCAGTCAATAGGCCGAAAGTCAAAAGGACGAGCGAATGAATCCATCAGTCGACCAGACTACCAGCCAACTACTCACCCAACTCACCCAGAGACCAGAGTCATAATGCAACTACATCAAGCAGACGAGTTTATGAGTCGATCGACCAGTCAGCTCTCCAGCTTACACAGTCAACTCACCAACCAGTTAACCAATCTCCAGCCCACTGAACAGGCAGTCAGCAAACCTAGTTTAATGAGCTGCACAACCAACTTACCGACTAGCCACAGTCAACCAGCCCGCCAGAAGGCTTGTCAACCAGCCCACCAGGTTTGGTAGGATTTGGGGGGGGGGGGAAAGGGGGGTCGCCACTTCTGCCGTGCTAGCGCTGCCGAAATGGAAGGTTTAATAAGACTTGGGCCGGAACGCCTCCATCCCCCCCCCCCCTCCCCCCTCCCTCCCCCCCTTCCCCTTCTATCTGGGTGTCTAACTCAGCCAGGCGGAGGAGAACCTAGACGGTGGGTGTGTGTGTGTGTGAGAGAGAGAGAAGAGAGAGAGAAAGAGAGGGTGATGTGGGACAGGGAGAGGAGGCCCCGCTGTCTCATCCACGCCATAAGCATGCGAGGTGGTTTGATCGAGAGATCAAAATCCGAAAGAACGGGATCCCCCCCTTGCGGAAGAAGGGGGACAGAGAAGGGTAAAAGAACGAATCTTCGGGGAATGGAAAGAATAGTTAAAGGAATCACCTCACTACCAAGGAGGAGGGAACAGACGGAGAGCAAAAGAGCCAACAGCTCTGGAAAGAGTCTGTTTGAGTCATTGCGATAAGCGGGAGCCGAAGGGGGTAAGCCCAAGGAGGTGGCTGACTGCCCCTCCCTGCAGTGTGGACACAAGGGGCCCGAGTGTGTGTGTGTACAGCGGCAGGAGGAGAGAGGCGCCCTTGGTAGGGGGTGGTGTACCTGCCCAGCCTCCGAGGAGCAGCGGGAGACCGACCTTTTGACCCTGGGTGATATTATGCAGGAGATTGGCAGACTTCTGAGGTGGTGGGGAGGGTGGGTGGGTGGGGGCGGATGTGGGAGGGAGGGAGCTGCTGAGAGAGAGAGAGGGAGGGAAGGACGGGAGGGAGGGAGGGTGTCAAGGAGAAGGAAGGAAGGGGCTGGTTTACGAATGTTTTTTTTTGTGACAGAAGGTAAAGGCCGAGCCTGGGTGGACCTCTATGGTGAGTGTAAAAGGAGGGAGGGAAGGTGAATCAGGGAGGGAAGGTGTAGTAAGGAAGAGAGACTGTGTGGAAGGAAGCTTCAGAGGGCAGTGGGGTGGCAGATGTGTGGGACGGAAGACTCAAGGGTGTGAAAGTAAGAGAAGTGAGTAAAAGAGAAACAGAAAGGAACAGAACACTGTGAGAGGCACAGGTTGCCTAGGGAGAGGGAAGGAGAGAGAACGTGAGGCAGGGAGTAGGATGTGGGAGTGTAGAGAGAGGAGAAGAGACACAGGGAGGGATGAGAGAGAGACGGACACAAGGAACGGTGAGGGACAGGAGGAGTGATTGTGGGAGGTGAGGAGAGAAGGGAGTGTAGGAGGGAGGGTGAGAGTGGAGAGGAGAGAAGGGAATGTAGGAGGGAGGGTGAGAGTGGAGAGGAGAGAAGGGAGCGAAGAGGAAAGAGAGGAGTGACGACTAGCTGAGGGTAGCCAGTGAGGCGGGACACAAGTCTCGAGCCAAGTCGGAAGATCGAGCCTGTTAGGAAGTGATGAGGCGCTCGGGTGATTCGGTAATGCATCCGAGAAGTTTTCCTACTTCAGAAAATGCATAATTGATCTGAAAAAGGAAGGTAAGAGGGAGATAGAGGCTTAACGACGGGAGAGGGGAGAGAAGAGGGGGAGGGAGTCACAGGAGAAGACTTACGGACGGTCGAGGGTGAGGAGATGTTAAGGGGGGAAATACCTGGGCGTCTTGTTATAAGTGGATGATTCATTGACAACAGATCGCGTAACAAAAACACACACACACACACACACACACACACACACACAGACTAGTAAAGAAAATTGGAGAAAGGTGTATTAAGGAAAACGGGAAGGTGGGTGTTAATGTAATGAAAAATAAGGCAGATAGAGAGAAAGAGTTGAAGTACGAAAGATTTGTGAATTGGACAGAACACTGAAGAGGTTGCGAGAAATGAAACACATCGACCGTATTATCCAGTAGGGACGGCAGGAGAGTGGGAGAAGAGGAATATTCTGAGGGGAATCTCGAGGCGATGACAGGTGGCAGGAGACCTGGTCTTGGTGTGCTGAGGAGTGCTTCTCCCCACGCCACGAACACACACACACACAGTACCTGGGAAGCAGGGAGGTGTACATGGATAAGCCAGATAACAGATGACGTGGTGGTCTGTGACAAGGTTTTCTGCCTCAGGACAGTACATGGGGAAGCCAGATAACAGAAGACCTGATGGTCTGTGACGAGGTTATCTGGTGGAGGACGGTAACAGCATCCTAAATCCCCTAATCTGTGGGGATGCAGACAAGACGGTAAAGTAAATGGGTTTTCCAATAAGTGGAATTGGAGTCCCGAGAGTAGTTAGGGTGAGGAATGGGGAGAGGAAGAAGACCATATAGTTTTATGAATGGCTGTTGTTAGACAGAGTAAACCGGTAAGGACTGAGACGTTGGACTTAGGCATCTCAAGCTCTCTCATTGTTGGACTGGAGATGTCAACGTTCTCGTTTATCATCTCTCGACACTGACGAGGACCCTGTGAGAGTGAGGGAGAGAGACAGGTGAGTGATAGAGAGGAAGAGTTAAGGTCAGGCGGAAAGGACGGGGTGAGAGAGGGAGAGAGAGGGGGGCGGTCGGTGCGGAGGAACGTAGAGAGATGATGAGGGTTCGAGGAGTGTGTTGAGGTGTGTTAGAGACGATGGTGTGTAGGAGGAAGTTTGAGTGGCTTCCATAACCATCGTGCTGTGCAGACAGGGCTCGAGGGGGGAGGGCCGAACAAGAGGCATTCATCACAGATGAGACAACAGCAGTCGTCGTGATGGTGGCACACAAGCGAGGCTCACTTCACGGTATTTATATTACCAGGAAACATTTCACCCTAAGTCACACCGTTCATTGTGCCTGTGCTCGCGTTTACTAGCATGTCCGTATTGCCAGCGAGGGGGGGTGGGGAACGGTGTGGAAGTCATTTGAAAGGTACTGTGGTTTGTCTGTCAAAGCACTAGCGTGTTCGCTTCTCTTACGTACAAGGGCTGTGGGGGTAAGGAACCCCCGAATATTTCACCAGGTATCCGCCAGGTACAAGAGGTTACCCAGGAATACCAGATGACAGGGAAGACCCGATGGTCTGTTGCGAGGATATGAGCTGGAAGATAGCAGCGGTTTATCTTCCGTCCCTTATCTGTATAGACGTAGGGAAAGGGGGCGTAAAGTAGAAGTGTACATGATATCAGGATACTAGCTCATGACCTAGGGGCAACAGCTGACGCTTGAGCACCTAAGTTTCTGTGAAGGATCGCAGGATACCTTTGCCATAGGATCCCAGGATACCTTTGCCATAGGATCGCAGGATACCTTTGCCATAGGATGGCAGGACACCAATGTCATAGGATCGTAGGATGCCTTTGTCATAGGATAGCTGGACACCATTGCCATAGGATCGCAGGATATCATTGCCATAGGATAGCAGGACACCATTGCCATAGGATCGCAGGATATCATTGCCATTGGATAGCAGGACGCCATTGCCATAGGATCGCAGGATATCATTGCCATAGGATCTCAGGACAAGGTAGCCTTAACCTCGCGTTCCAACCAGATGCTGGTCCATGAAACTGGTGTGATATTACCAACCACCAGCTGTGGGGGAGTGAGTGCGTGAGGCAGGCAGCAACGCTGCACCTGGGGTACGTAGTTCAATTCCCCGACGGTCCGGACGAGCATTGTTCCTGACAGGAATGTCCCTGGACGGAATGGACGGCCGCGGAGCTCCCACTCACGTGGAAAGACGGTCGAACTAGGGGAAACACCTCCCGGGAGGCTCGCTGGGAGTGGGGGTTCCAGACCCAGTGTCGTAGAGAAGGCGTCGCATGCGTGATGCCAAGGCGTGTGCGCGGGAACTTTTTGAGTATTCGCCGGTGTTGGTTACTCCACTCACGGTGGACCTCCGGATCTACTGGTTAGGTGTTGAAATACGAGGGTGTTTTTGTCCACCCGGGTTCTTTACACCCTCAGGAGGACAGGCCTGCTGCTGCTGCTACTGCTACTGACTGGGAGAGACATGTATCGTGGTGTACTTGTATTTCATGGAAGGATTTTTTGCTGAAATAAGGAGAAGTGTGTAGTGGCACAGCGGGGGAGTCTATTCTCCCTTCACCCCACAGTGGTACAGCAGGGGAGTGTACCACCCCTCCTTCACACCCCACTTTGGTACAGTAGGGGAATCTACCCTCCCTCTACCCTACAGTGGTACGGCAGGGGAGTCTACCCTCCCTTCACATCCCAAAGTGGTACAGCAGGGGAGTCTACCCTCCCTTTACCCTACAGTGGTACGGCAGGGGAGTCTGCCCTCCCTTCACACCCCAAAGTGGTACAGCAGGGGAGTCTACCCTCCCTTCACATCCCAAAGTCGTACAGCAGGGGAGTCTGCCCTCCCTTCACACCCCACAGTGGTACTGCAGGGGAGACTAAATTTGTTTTCCCCCAGTACTTGACTCTCTCCACCCGGAACCATAGCCTTCCCCCACCTACTGTGTCCATCCTTCAAGAAATACTGGGTGACTCACGGCAGCGAATGGTGACGTCGGGCCAGCCATCACTGTGACGTCTGCTTTGTGACTCACTCTCTGGGTTTACGTGTTCAATTTCCGTGCTTAAACACTTGCCTTAAATCCCCCATCATCATACTTCATTACCTCCCATTAAGCAATGAGCAGACCAGTCTCAGTTTGTAATGTCGTGGAGGGAGGAGGATGCCTTGGCTAACACAGGACTCCAAGCAGTGACAACACTAGACGCCAGGGGAGGGGAGGATGTCTTGACCAGCAGTGACAGCACTAAACACAAGGGAGAGGGAGTGTGACACTCTGGACCAGCAGTGAAAAACACTGGACGCCAGGGGGAGGGTGGAATGTCTTGACCAACAGTGACCACACACACAGCCTGTCGGTGTTTTGATACAGCCTTATTTTACCTTAACCTTAACATCAAGACTCATAACACAGCTGGCGTATACCAGAAAAAACGTACAAGCCAAAACAAATGTTACGTCGCCCACACGAGAGATATTTGAGGTTTTGTAGCATTTACGGGAGTCAAACTGGCTTAGCCTCGAGCCACTAATCGTATTGAAGTGTATTTCTTTGCCCCTTCACACAGCGCTTGCCACTCACTCTTGCACGGCACACACACACACACACACACACACGTCACTATTACTGCCTTCTAAACTTTCATTGGGGGTCTACCCACCTTATTCAAGGCATCGTAGGGAAGACCTTTATTCCACTATTGAGGCTTGGGTGGGAGTACTCATGTACTCAAAGGAGTTCCCTAACAGTGGTTAGTTAGCAGTGGTGCCAGCCGGAGGCACGAGAGTCCTCCGGTGGTCATTCCCAGAAGTCATGAGATACGTGGAATATGATTCCGAAATAGATTCGTTTAAGCTTAAGGCTTCAAATCCACGACTGGCATTATTTGCGCACATAGAGCCCACAGCCAAGCAGTTGTTCCCATGGCTCGTATCTTGAGAGTAATAGAGCAACCAGCCCATGCGTCTCGACCAATGACCGAGCGCTAGGGACCACATATCAACCAAACACTATTGACAATATCTGTAACTCGACCCAATTCTTTACGCCTCAGCCAGTCACTGCGCGTCATCCCGTTCGCTTCAGCCAGTCACTGTGCAGCATGCCTCTTACTTCAGCCAATAACCTGCCACCGTGTACCATCTGGCGCCTCCGCCAATCACAGACCCCCTTTCTTACTTTACGTGGGAACTAATCAGGGAATACCATTTCTCATACCCCCCTCCTCCTTGCCTTAGCCAATCCCCATCTAGCTTTCCTCACGCTTCAGCCATTCAGGTGTCTCGTGTCTCACCTCCCAACGTCCAGCACCCGTCATCGTCTTCTCTCAAACCCTCAGTCAACCGGTTATCCATCGACGGAACAAATTGCTTCCCTTGAGGGATAACAAGTCACCTATCGACGTGTCTTTTTATGGCCCAGCCAATCACCGATAACGCACCCACCTCCTCCCTCACGTTTCGGGCCAAATCACCCTATCGCCGTTTCCTCCTTACTTCATCCATTCCCCTCATCACTGTTTCCTGCGCCTCACTCAACCCACCCGTCAGTGTCCCTCACGCCTTGGCTAATCTTCCCCATCAGCGTCTCTCTGGAACACCAACCCCCCCCCAAGCCAATCACCGACCACAGTCGTTCCCAGAGCCACTCTCCATCCCGGAACCAGCGATCGAGTCATTAACGTAAGTGAGAAAAGGATGAGGCAAACCCTGTGGAAGTTTTTGACGTCTTCGACGCCGTGATGTGGGAGATAGATAGGACAGACTTGACACAAAAGAAGGAGAACAGTGACCCACTTTCCTCCTTATCTGTAGGAGAACATGCCTCCGGAGCTCTCGAGTGTCTTCCAGCGCTTATCTGTGGTACTCATTGTTGTTGGGTTTCGATTCCAGGCGGTTGGTAGGCAGTATTGCAGAGCTCTTGATTTGTTTTTATTATGAAACAATTTCCTTTCTTATTTTTCGGTTGCTTGTTTATGATTCCTCATCTTATCTGATATTCTGGAGTTGAGGATTTTGGAAAATCCTCCTGGAGTTCTCTAACCATGGGAGACGGAAAGGTGACTGTGGTGTGATCTATGACTGGAAATCACAAGTGTCCAGGTCAGAGGTCGCGAAATCTTTCCCCCCAGGATCGCGCCGTCGTGCTCGTGGGTCGTAAACGTCCTCCTCAGGAGTCGCACCGCTTGTGGTGAGGGAGTTGATGACCACCTCGAGCAACCCTAGCCGACCGCCGGCGGTCTTCATCCTCGCAGCCGTGATACACAAGTAAGATAACTCCAGCTCGCGCACGAAAATCCCGAGCCTCTCTGACTTCTGTGGGCCGAATTTCCTCCCTCATCACGCCCCGCTTATTCCCTAGAGAAGCTGAATACAGACTGGGGAAGGATCCCGGGAGGTCGCAGATGAATGGGTCGCGTAATTCAACGTGATTCTGGCTTTCACGACGAGGGCCTGCGCAATCCATCTTCACCGCATCTGCTAACTGCACGCCATCCATAATTGTTCTCGGTTGGGACGCGACCCCGCCGCTTTCTGAGAGTCGTAGATTCAGCCATTCGGCACGAAGCCAGACGCCACTGTCTGGCCAGCCCGTCTTACAGTTTAGAGAAGTCGCTTCTCCGTATTAAAATTCATTACAGAGCCCTAAACTCCTTTTCCAGGCTATTACATCCAGGATCCTTTGTTCCGAGCAGCGAGTTACACTCTCTCGGTTGGAAGTTCTCGTCATCAAGTCGTAATTTCTTGATGTTCATTTCCAGACTCTAAATCAGGTCTTGACTTCGTAATGTTCATTTCCGGACTCTGAATCAGGTCCTGACTCCGTAATGCTTACTTCCAGACTCTGGATCAGGTCTCTAACTTCGTGTTGTTCACTCCCAGCCTCTGGATCAGGTTTGTAACTTCGTACTGCTCACTTGCAGACTCTGGATCAGGTCTCTAACTTCGTGTTGTTCACTTCCAGACTCTGGATCAGGTCTCTAACTCCGTAATGCTCACTTCCAGACTCTGGATCAGGTCTTTAACTCCGTAATTCTCACTTCCAGACTTTGAATCAAATCCTAACTTTCTCGAAGTTTATTTCCAGATTCTGGATAAGATCCTTCTAACTTAGTGATGCCAATTTCTCAGACTGTGGATCAGGTCTTAAAACGTCCTGAAAACCATTTCCTGTCACTTGAATTCCAGTCGTCTTAGTCTTCAGTTCCCAGCAGATTCACAGCTAACTAAAGACCCAACCCGCTCCTTTGGGCCCGAGCCGGAGACACTTTCCCTCGCTGTTTACTCGCCGTGTAGGCCTCACCATGGAGACAGTCGCCACGAGATGGTTGGAAATCCTTTCTCCTACTTTAAAAAGAGAAATGGACACCTGCCGGAGGGTTGCCCTTTCCTTTGGAAAACCTTGGTAAGGCAGAGGATTGCCACAGTGAGGAAGTAATCGTCTGACGAGCTTATATTTGTCGTGCAAAGACATCAAGACACACAACGATTTTCAGAGACTTTGTTTTTCCTTTCTTTATTTTTCATACATATTAGCCCTTTCCCGCGTTAGCGAGGTAGCGTTAAGAGCAGAGGACTGAGCCTTAGAGGGAAAATCCTCACTTGGCTCCCACCTCTGTTCCTTTCTTTGGAAAAGTAAAAACAGGAAGGGAGGATTTCCTGCCAGCCTCTCCCTCCCCTTTTAGTCGCCTTTTACGACACAGGAAATACGTGGGAAGTGCTCTTTCTCCCCTATCTACAGGGATAATATATATATATATATATATATATATATATATATATATATATATAT
>JAYMFT010214049.1:0-11463 GCA_038088735.1 Panulirus argus
TATCCTCCAGACTCTATCTCAAAAGTGATTTTGTTATATATATATATATATATATATATATATATATATATATACATATATATATATATATATATATATATATATGCATACGTAGATAGGCATAGTGTGTGTGTGTGTGTGTGTGTGTGTGTGTGTGTGTGTGTTTGAATTTACATTTTACATTACTGTTGCGTCCAGTTGGGATATATTCCTTTACCTGTTTTGCCGGTGTTCTTGTCTTGGTTGGTTGTTTCCACGCTCTTCTCTCCTGTCTTCCCAACAGTTAAGATTTTGCTCCATTCTTTTACTCTTTGTCTGGCCGACCCCGAGATTGACCTGCTTGTACCATGGTCCATTGATTCTTTGCGTCAGACTGTAGTCTCGCAGAATTTTAAGGCAGCGAAGAGTGCTAATCGTAATTTCTGTAGGAAAAAAAAGACTGTAGAATTCAACTTTTTATGACCGCCATAAATGGAAGGGGAGACGATGTTTCTTTCAGATATTTGCCTTTTCCAATGCACCTTATGATCTCGGCTGGCATATTCGTGTATGGTGTGATAGACTCCGTCCATCTGTACTCTTTCGGTAAGTTTTGTTCGAAAGACTTTATCGGTAAGATTTTCCGCGGAGAGTCTTTCCCCAGACTTGCGTTGTGTAACTAAATACTGGTCGATTTTACGCTGTATTTCTTAAACCTTTTGCGAGTTATTCCACCGACAAGGCTATGGTTTATTTTCTTTTCTCACGGCTTTTATGGCATTCTTTTACCTTTTAAGATTTTGTGGTTTCTGAATTTTTTTTTTTTCATTCTGCGTGATTCTCTTCAGACTTAACTCATATTTTTCTTCCTTTTCTCATTCGTTCTTCTCACGATTCCCTTTTTTCTTCCTTCTTTATCTGGCCATCTTCCGCGCCTCCTGCCCACGGCCTCTCGCTCTGAATATAGACGCGCATATCATCAGAAAGGAAAGTCACATGAGTGCGGCAGCGGTTGTGCCAGATCGCGCCAGTACGATTATTATTACAACCCCGACGGCAGCTCTGCTCCGCCGCTTGATGTTGTTGTTGTTGTTGTTGCATTCTCTCCGCCTGCCCTGGCTGGCTGCGTGTTGGAGTGTCCTGATGCAGTAGATGGCTTCTCTTGTTGAACTGGCTGGCTTGCCTCGTTGGACTTAATGTTGGCATAGCTTGCTGAACTGGACGGCTTAGCTTCCTTGGATTGGCTGGAATTTTCTCGTGAGGGATTTGGTTCCTTACTTGATGGCTTGACTGTGTGCTTGGTTAGTCGTCTGTTTTTTTGAGGGGTGGGCTGTTGGTTACACTCGAGATTCTCTGGACGGGCTGATGTTATTGTTTCATGATTGGAGTGAATGAGGTCGGGTTCACCCCCCCCCCCCCACAGTCAGTTGGAGTTGCTTTTTTGGTTATTTGATGAACATTTCTCTTTGTTCTTTTGTTTAGAGAAGAAGGAACCGTTGGTTGATTGTTTGGGAAGTGAGGCATTGCTTGCCCTGTACGTACACATTGCTCGCTGTGGCTGGTCATGCTGTTGTCACATTTGCCGTTCTCTAGTTCGTGCATCTTCGTCCAGTTATCTGATCTTGCGTTTTTCATGTCCGTTGCCATTGTTCGCGATAGCGCGGTGTGGTCATCTGCTCACTGGTGTTATACCGTCACTGTAACGACAACGCGACGAGACAAGCCACGACCCATGCCATGTCGTGGACGTTGACAACAGGTACGTGCATAACGCAAGATGAGGAGGTGCGACCAAGTCGACGCTTGTGTCCCGACCACGCTGACCGATCTGAAAATATCCTCCCGATGATTCTTAAGGCTTCTTGTTGCCATACCGAGAGGATTTGGCTGACATGAATGACCGACCACCTGGCTGGCCAAGTTTGGGGTCAAGCTGCTGTTTCTGGTGGCGGTGGTGGTGCTGGCGCTTGCTGTTGCTGGTGGTGACTTTTTTAGTCACCGGCTGGTCCAGTTTATGGTGACACTTTCGCTGCAGTCTCCAACACCCTCCTCCTCCTCCCTCCTCAACGCCCCCGACCCATTGCCTAGCCTGCTCCTCGCGTCATTCATACCACATCACCCACGAGGAAAGTAGAACACGGGTCGTCATTTGTCTGTAAGGTTGGCATGTCCTTAGTACTACATTTCCTCGTGAAATACGCGTATATATGATTGTCGTCAGTAGGAGTTAGCTATCGTGAATTGTACTTAGCGTTCTTGATGTGTAGATTTAAGGTGGTTGAATCAATTGAAAACACACGTTGGGAGTGTAGTACTGCCTGATTGAAAGTGCTGAGTGATAGCTAGTACAAAGTACACAGCACACGGACCATCATCTTATCGTGGAAGGGAACGTTTCTAATATCAAAAGTAAACTCTCAGATGACCATACCCTCTTTAGCTAGTTGCACAGTGGAACAACCACTGCTTGTAGAGGTGTTAAGATGATTGGTTTATGGAGACTTTAGAATTAAAGTGGCAGAATCACTTAAGGCATTTTTTCTTTCAAAATGCTTTTATCGTCCAAATTAGAATATTCATGTTGTGCTGATACCACTTTTTCCAAGGCGGGGAAACATTTCTGCAAGTGAATAGCCGGATTACGGAGGGTATGTCGCGCTGCTTAGAGAGCTAAAGGGTTTTAGAACAGCCTGAGTGATCAAAAGAGGAAGGAAAAGGAGCATCGCTTCAGGTATTATAAGGTTATAGAGAGCAAAGGAGCAGGAGGGAGTTAAAACTTATTAGGTAACATATTGCTATATGACAACCCTTCTTACTCAAAAAATGTTAGGGGTTATAAGGGGCATATAATATATAAGAATATCGTACAGGTCTGCTAACATTTATAAATGAAAGCTGGACTACATAGCCCCATTGCATATATTGTTGCAGTTCGCCATGATTTTTATCTCGGTATGATTAAGTTCTCTTCTGGGTCGGGTATTGTTTCCCTTTCTCATTTTCGGTTTGTGAGGTGCAGAGCCTAGCATCTGATGTAGACGACGCTGTGCCGTCGATATGACTGCGAATAGGATGACTTAAACAGCTCTCTCTCAGACAACTACTCCTTTCAGGTCCATTCTTTGGACGTTGTACGTGTTGGAGGACGGGGAGTGGGGGTTACATACAGGCTTTCGTGGTGTAGCGGTTTGCGTCTCCGACTATGATTCACGGCACCGGCTTGCCGGGGTTCGATTCCTAGGCGCGGCAGTCGGCCCATAACCATCCTAGGTGTTAGGGCTGGTCGATAAATGGATATCTGGCTCATGATGGTGTGTGTGTGTGTGTGTGTGTGTGTGTGTGTGTACACAAGAGTAAAAGACATGGTACATATATGCAATATTAAGAGTCTGGGCAATACAAGTGTAAGAAAAAAAAAAGAAAAAACGGTCCCTATAACACACTTATAATAATCACTGATTGGAAACACAACCTATTTCCCTTTTACCCCGAATAGCAATGATTGGGGCATACTTTTCCCTTGCCCTCTCGGTTACATATTTAAGGAAAAATATATATAAAAGTGTAACACACTTTTCGTAAGATAGTAATCACATTTGTTCGCTTTCTCTTTCTTCTTCTGGGATTTATATCAGTTTTTTCTGTTGCTTTGCTTTGATAATATCACAGATTTCGCAGGCACATCCTTGACGGGGCAGCGATAATAGTCTTCTCGTACCAGTTGTTGCCAAACGCACGAGCGCGCACACCATAAGGGTCAGTGTTGAAATCGCATTATACATTGTGTTGCGGAAGGTCTCAAGCTTCTGCATGGCGCCTTAGGCATCCATCGAGGCAGAAGGCCAGGGGAGACGCCCCTGCTGCAACGATCTTTGGTACTTAAAATACATACACGAGAAACCTTGTGGCCAGAGATCATGTGACTGGTGTAGCTTTTTCTTGTGGTCTGTCGAACGTAGAGATGACAAGGTAATGTCCTTTATAGAGATGAATGTCATAATGGAGTCGAGAAACGGTTTTGGGATCGGAGTTCACACAGCCTAAAACAGAGTTTAGCTTGCAGACGTTTTTGAAAAAATTAAGAAGTTTTGGACCAAACGCTGGCGAAATCGTGATATTTTGGACTCGCGCTGTGTTGAAAGATCATGAGAATTTAAGCCACACGCCTTCATGGAAAATAATGGAATCTTAAAAGAGTTACGTACCTCCAGGTCTGGAAGTGTTTTGAAATACGTATTTGCTTTTCGACCTCGGATTTTGAAATCCTTTCCTTAGGTTGCAAATTCCTTAGGAAATGTTTTGTCGAATGAAAAAAAAGTAATCGTACTTGGCCCATTTGTTGCATACGTCATTGACTGATTAACTTTTATATCTGTTTTTTATTCTATTTATAATTTCCTCAGGACCCCTTTCTAAAAGGGTCCTGGGGTTAGCCAAGGACCCCTTTTGCAAGGGCAATGCTGCGCTACTTACAGTATCAGGGACAAGGTGGAGAATTTAAAACTAGTATACTGTATGTCTTGACTGCTGCCAGGATTTTCACAGCTGAGTTAAGCATATCGTACAACATTTTATTGTTAAGTTATTACAGTCATATATTTGTTACTGCTACGTAAAGCTAATGGAACGAAGTAATTCAGAATTACATTTGTTAACGCAACGTAAAACTATAATGTAGCAGAGACCGTAATTCAGAAATGTATTCTTATCGCTAGTTTTAACTTATCAGGGATTCAGAATTGCATTCTTATCGTTGCTTTAAAATAACGGAAGATAGTCTTTTTTTAAGCTATATGAAATTACTTGTATAATATATAGTAAAGTAAGACATTTGTCTTGTTTTGCATAAAAAATAGAGAGATACAGTGCCATAGAATAATAATGAACTCAAATGGAAAATAAATAATGTTTTTTTACTTGATTATCTTGAGTGTATTTCTTGCATAATGATATACGATATGCTGTTGTAATCTTATTTCACTTGATTGATAATTGTTTTTTGGTCTCCACTTGATTTCAGGCTTTAGTTCACTTGATTCATGACGGAGCTCCTTTTAATCATGGTTTTGTCTCGCTACACAAGGTTTTGCCTCGTTTTACTGTGTTGTCTCATTTCACTTGCTTTTGTCTTGTTTCAAGTGGTTTTGTCTCGTTTCAATAGGCTCTCGTTTCACTCTGTTTTGTCTCGCTTGGCTAGGCTTTGTCATGTTTCATTTGGCTTTGTCTCGTTTCAGTAGGTTCTGTTTCGTTCCTATTGGTTTTGGTCTCGTATCACTTGGTTTTGTCTCGTTTCACTTGATGCGTCCAAGTTTCTTGGCATGACTGTTGGATTCGAACTGAGAAAATGGGTTTAACCAGGAAGTAATCATGCCAGACGAAATGGCAGGTTAGAAACCCCAGATTTTGTGGTCTAATGCCTAGAATTAGCGGAGACGAATTGTATATCCCTAACCGTCTAATCTTTAGCAGTGTTTGCCTGTTACATAAAGTGTTCCACTTTTTTCTTAGTTTCCGGGTTTATGTGGTTGATGTGGTTCTTTGTAGTTGTGTGAGAGTTGCCGTTTGTAGGCTTTTTTTTTTTCATTTATCTTTGGTTGGTGAGTGCGTTCTGTTGAGGCGAGGCGGTTGTGTGTTGCAGGGAGTGGGGCGTGGTATCTGAGTTTTGCAGGAGTTGGCTCGTGGCTGCAGTGTTTTGCAGGGGGTTAGGGCATGATTGGTGTGCGTGTGTGTGTGTGTGTGTGGCAGGATTGTAGGCGTGGTTTCTGTGTGTTGCATGGGGGTAAAAGCGTGGTTTTCCTGTGTTGCATGAAGTGAGGGCGTGGTTGTTGTATTACAGGGTGTGGAGACCATGTTGTCCAGCGTTGTAGAGTGTGATTGTGTGGTAAGGAGCGAAACGTGGTTACTATGTGTACCAGGAGGGTGGGGGCGCATGCTTGTCGCGTGTTTTTTGGAGGGTGGGAGCGTGTGTGTTTGTTTTGTGTTGCAGTAGGCTGGGGCGTGGGTTTTGTTTTAAAAGGGGTGTGAGGACGTGGTTGATACGTGTGACGGGGATGGGGCGTGGTTCATATGTGTGTCATGGGGTTAGGACGTGGTGGATGAGCGTGGCAGGGGGTGGGAACGTCATTGCTGCGCGTAAGAGCGGGTGTGGACGTGGTTACTTTCGGTAGTTGTGAGAAAGGTTGTTGGGTCTTGGGCTGCGATTGCTACAAGGGTGCGTTCAGTTTCTTTTCGGGTTTGTGGGCCCTTTATGTTGTAGGGGAGCGGGTGCCGTATAAAGGTGTTTAGTAACATGTAGGGGTATACAGGGATGGGTGAGGGGTTACGGGTATAAGTTATTTCTACGGGTGCCGTCTTGAGATACAGGTGTAGGGTATTTCTATGGATGCCTGCCGTCTGGTGCTCCAGTCACTCCCTCCCTCCCCACTACCCCCACCCTCCCCACTACCTCCACACTACCCCCACCCTCCCCACTACCTCCACTTTTTTTTTTCCGCTCGTCCCTTTCATGCCTTGGGCTTCCGAGAGTGATTTCTTATGTCCCGTGAAGGTAATTTTGGGGAAACACCTGTTCAGGGCGCGGATCGTATTGATCCCTTTAATTTCGTGAAGGAAATCAGGTTGCCGCCGTAAGTAATTTGATTACTTTATACTACGCACAGCTCTCGACTCTGTAACATCAGAGGCCATATACGATTAGCTTAGCCACCCGCTCTCTGCTTCCCGCTGACTGCCAACGGGTATTGATATATCTGCGAGGGGATTTGCAGAGCGCCATCTCCCAGAGTCTTAACTCTTTGAGGACGACGGTGCCACCCTTGAGCGCGACGGTACGACCGCTTGAGCGCGACGTTACGACCACTCTTGCGCGATGTTACGACCACTTGGAGCACGACGGGACGACCTTTGAGTATTGTGGCTTGGCCTCTGACCTGGCTTTAAAGAATCAGGTCAGACGCTAAAGCCTAACCCTACCCAGGGGTTGCACCTCCCGTGGCTCTCGCGGGTCGTGCTGTTCCGTCCAGTGGTCGTGGGGTCGTGCTCTAGGAGGGGGGGGGGTTAAGGAAGTGTGTGTGGCGTTAGTTACCCGGAGACGTCATATGGACCGTATATATACACCTGAGGAAAGTGTTTTAAGATTATTCGTCCGATGGTTAAAGCAGCGTACACAGACGGCCTTTAATTAAGACCCCCGGCACTGGATAGGCCTAAAGCCCAAGTAACCAGCCAGCCAGGAACGCCCGTAAACACCGAGCTCTCTTCCGTCGAATGCTGAGTTGGCTACCACGATCCTGTTTCACTTAGAAATTACTTTGCCCAGGAGATTTATTGTCTTCTGCCGCCAGCAGCTGACCTGACGTACCCTAACCCGACCCATACGAAACCTTACACCCTTTAAAAGGTAGGCGAATGGTTGAAAACAATAGCTTTGTGAGAATCGAACTCGCTCGCCTCCTTCTCGTTCCCCCTCTACCTCTGCTGGACCAGAGGTGTTCCTCGAAGTTCACGAGGCTTTGGCTAATCCATAACCGGATGTCGGAAGAGCGTGCACTAACGTCGGAGTAATGTAGTGGTGTATGGATGCATCTGGAAACCCTGTCTCTACACACTCTGGGAGAGAAAGCTGATCGTAGGCGGCCAAAGTATTTATATTTCCCTTCATGGCAGTCAGGTGTTCATTGCTGCAGAGTGTAACACTGCTCACCAGTGGCAGTTCACGTAGTGTTGTTTCGTCTTAGCGTCATTCGGTGAACCTTAGGAACTCGGAATTACTCTTCGCTAGATTGGATGGTCTGTTTACCAGATGTGTGTGTACTTAATTCCTTTTCCAGTTCGTAGAAGTAATGCAATTAACCTCACTATAGTAATAAACACAGAAGAAGAATTTCATTAGCGTACCACATGTATTTAGGCGGAACTTTTGGGTATGTTCTTGCCAGACTGGCGCTTTGGTTTTTGAAAATATCACCGAGGATATCTGTGGGAATGTTCCTGTAGTTGGTGTGGGTGGAACTTGTTGTAGTGGGGATGGTGCCACTGTTGGTGGGGACTGGGTGGTGGTGGTTGAGGACGGGGACGATCGCGGTGGTGCACAGACAGGGTCGGATGGGAGGTGGTTGTTGTGTTGGGGAGAGTCGTTGTGGCGTCACCGTTGGTGAGAGTGATGGCGATGTACTCGTGAAGTTAGCGGTACTGGAAGAGCGATGCCTGCAGGGCTCGATAACGGGGGTTGTGTGAGGGTGTGGGCGAGTGCGGGTGGCGTGAGAGTCATTGTATGACCAGGAGGAAATCTGACAAGTGAGTGTGTCAGCGGCCTAAGCTGGTGGGGGCGGCCGCTGGCTGCCGTAAGAGCACCACTCTGGCTTCTTGTGCCACATGCCGTTGCTGCTGCTACTGGCGTCACATGTCGCCACTGCTGCTGGTGCTGCCGCTGCTTTTGCTACTTGTGTCACATGCCACTTCTGCTGTTGCTGCTTGTGCCACATGCCGCTCAAGCTGCTGCTGCTACTTTGACCAGGTCACAACTCTCTCCTCCCGTTCTGACGTCCAAGGGGGCGATCCTAGCTAGGGACAGTGGATGTCCCCATAAGGGTCTAGGGCCAGACTACTGCTGCACCCTTGATCAGTGGTTCAGACAAGCTGATAGTGCCAGCAGCCCCGGTCCGGCGCAGCGTGTCAACATTTATGCAAGGTCTTCTGTAAAATATCAATCGTCTTGTCCTTGATTTCTTGTTTGTACCTTGTGGCGTGGGCAGTGTATTCAGCCTTGGGCCCCGGATGTCACCATTATTTCCACGAATAATTTTAGATAAATCTCCCTTTTTTTTCCACCGAGATTAATGGGTCCGCGCACCAAAGCGCTTCTCCCTTAAAGGACTTTAACGCTCTTTAAGACACCGAACCTTTCATTGTTTTTCCGATGTATGTTCCTATATAGTTCTCACCTCCGTGGCCTAATACGCAGGTGCTCGCTGTTGATTTTTACCTACAGTTGATATTACGGATACATTGAGAAGCATGATCATTTTTCGCCATTTCACTCACACACGGCCATCCGTAATGTGTCATCGCTTTCCAGATGCCATGGTTAAATGTATGCTCCCGGTGACTAACGTCACCCGACGTGGTGACTCTTACAAGCCTCAAGGTTTTTGATTATACATATGTATTACTGTCGTTCTTGGTTATCGCTGGTGTTAATGTTGTGAGGATGGAGTGAGGAATACCGACTTTGTCATCATGAGGTGGTATGATTGTGTGTCATCACACACACACACACATACACACACACACACACACACACACACACACACACACCACACACACAGAGTTCCTTTAAATGGGTTAGACAGAGCAGTATGGATGTTTACTTTCAAGGGTTTCTCCTTTGTTTTCAAACTAAGACATGTGATTCCTGATTATTGTTTTATCAGCAGTTGGAAGTTAAGAGTAAGCCGGAGCGCGCCTTTTTAAATCTAAAGCATTTACAGACGCAGGAAATTCAGCGTAAACCGTTCGCGACAGCGTGCGCCCCGTTTATGTTTAGAAAGATATTTGTATCACTTGGGATGGCAGAGGTCTTCTAAACAGTATTCTCTCCCGTGGGGAAATATGACAATATGTCGGGGTCTTGGCTGCCAGCGTACCCTCCCCTTTCGACTTTGATATTAATTCACGATTCTGTCCTTTCCTTGGAAAACCCACACACACACACACATACACACGCACACTTGCTGACGGTATTATTAGACCACACCACCACCACCCCCCTCTCCATCTGTTGTCCCCACTTGCATTTCCTTTTTTGCAGTTGAATTGGCGGGTGGAATTTAGTAGGAGAATAGTCTGGCACGTCTCCTAAGTAGCGGATGATTGTGTTTATAGAGGATATAACCCCGAGCGGAGGCCAAGGGAGGCGGGGGGGGGGGGAGGTTGTTACTTGGCCCTGCCACCACCTCAGCTCCTCCGAAATATACAGTCTCCTGCAACCCCCCCCCTCCCCCCTCCCTCCCCCAACCCCATGCCCTCTAGACTCCCCCCTCCCATGCACGACGGTGCTGCTCTTGGCTGGGTTTGGCCTGGCCCGACTCCTGGCCTTTAGCAACCCGACCCGCAAAGGGAAGGTCAGGAGGCCAGGTCATCATCATACCCGAGGAATGATACCGACGTGCTCAAGTGTCGTAGCGCCGTGCCTAGAGAGAGAGAGAGAGAGAGAGAGAGAGAGAGAGGAGAGAGAGAGAGGAGTCGTGGATTCCCAGCGGTCGGACGTACGTACCTTTTCGTGCCCGAGGCGGGCGGGTTTAACTCCGCCGTCAGACCTGGCTGCATGTCTTGCCCGAAAAGAGATGGATAAGACGCTCGTTTATCTCGGAAACCTCTTGGTACAGCGTCGCAGGACGGGGAGCAGAGTGACGAGGAAGGAGCGTCTGTCGCATCAAGGCTGTGCCAGCCGTCCTTCCCTCCAGGTCTGTAGGCTCGAGGGTTGCGTGTCGCCGTGCGCCTCCTTGTACCCTGCATGTGCATAAACACCGAAGAGCGATGAGCGGGAACGTAAGACTCTGCGTGAGAGAGAAGGGCGGGGGGGGGAGGTTTCTGCTTGCATGAGGGTTACACAGCGAGTGGAAAGTCGCCCTCGGCGAATGTGCATCATCACAGGACGAAATGGAGTAGAATCTTGTCGAGGAACCCGTCATTCCAAGCGAGTCCGTATCCTATATTCCTTGCTTGCCGACCACTGCAGCGTTTATGATGTAGGAGCCGCTTAAAATGGGCCAGTGGGTTGCGTTGAGAAAAAGTTTATTTACGTTATCGGACTTACCTGCTCGAAGCCAGTTGACGAGTGAGAGCACACTCTCGTCAAAGTGCACCTTGGCGCATGGGACTCCATCCTTTCCCTGCGGCTGATTGTAGCGCAGCCTCGGAGCTACAGGAACCCTCGGAAAAAGAGAAGTCCTGGGGTAATTGTACGTACACACACACACTACTCTGAGAAAACTAGTTGATCCCAACATCGGTTACTCTACCGAACGATCGTCAGTTATGTCGTTACAGAAAACATGAATATGTATGACGTAGAGGGTCCTTTCATTACTGACATTACCATCTCCTCACCTGCGAGGAAATGTAAGGATATTGATCCCTTCTAACCGTCCCAGACACTCCCCTCTCTCACGCAAGCTCTTGCACTTCCGTTCAATAGTTCTTCAGTGTTTATGCATATCCTGGGTACAGGGGACTTACGAAGACATGCAATCCTCGAGTCACAGACCTGGGGTCAGCAGGACACGGAAGGAGGCTGGCTGGCTGGCTGGTACCCTTAGTGCGGCAGAAGCTCCCTCCCAACCATTCTGCTCCTCGTCCTATGGCGCTGTGTCAAAATGATTCCAAGATAACAAATATCTCATCCATAACTTATATATATATATATATATATATATATATATATATATATATATATATATATATATACATATACATACAGACACA
>JAYMFT010214060.1:0-25319 GCA_038088735.1 Panulirus argus
ATATATATATATATATATATATATATATATATATATATATATATAGCGTTAATGGGATGGCCTTGATTAGGGCCTTATCTGCCCGTGCCGTCTCAGCTAACATAGAAAAAAAAAATTACTATCATTCTAGCTCAAACACACAAGAAAAGATGATAACTAAAAATAAATGTAAACATCTCTACAGCATCACAAATGAACCTAAGCAATGTTGTTTCATCAATGATATGGAACCCATCATGTTTATAGTCAACAAAAATAATTTATTACACATAAAAAAATCACATGAGTGAGGTTGAAGGGGAAACTTGAGGTGGGAGTGGGGCAGAAGCAAATGGTAGACAGGCGGATGAGTACACACCATCTCTCTCTTGTATTCCCTTCCTAATTACCATCTGCTCTGCTTGCACCACTAAGGCCTTTCCAGATGGCTTCTTTGATTGGTTACTATTGTGTAAATCTCTTTCTTTCTGTAATTCAATATTCAGTATTTCTACAATATGTCCTATATTATTACTGTTCACTATGAATGTGTAAAAATTGATTTGAGCAATCATAAGGAGGGCAGCTAGGTGTGGTGATGGGAGTTACTACCACCTCGCCTCCCACTTGATCATTCATTGGTTGTTTCCATGTAACTTTCTTCCACTCTTTTAGTCTTACATTCAGAATTTGCACTTTATTTCCTATTTCATTACTGTTCACCACAAACTTGAAAAAATCATTATAAATAAGGAATAAGAAAGAGGTCTCCAAAAGTGGCATGACTTATTGCTGTCATATTAGAAGATCACCAAATCTAGCAAGTTCTATACATTCTCTGCACTCCAAAATTCACTACTTCCCTTCACTAACACATCTATGTCTGCTTGTCTGCTTTAATAATGTATGCCCATGTCAACTTTTGTTTTGTTTTCATAGATCATTATTATTATACTTGATCACCATTTCCAGCATTAGTGAGGTAGCGCCAGGAAACAGACGAAGAAGGACCCATCCTTCAAAGAGGATGAGCACTCCCTGCTTGACTCCTTCTGTTTCCTCTTTAAGAAATTAAATTACAGTGTACATATATATGATACTTACATTCATAATTGTTTGTCTAATTAGGATTTGCCTCTTATTAGTCATGAATAAGAGATTACAATGGGTCTAAGGTAGATGGGCTGAGAGTGAGGAACAAGTCCCCATTTCTGTTACAAAGCTGGATAATGTATGTATTATGCTTAAAATGCAAAATTTCGTACTTTGATTTTCGTTTTAGAACTTAGATTACTAATATGCCTGAACTGTACTGTATGTTTCTTGATATTCTATTCATATTCTTGAGCAAAAATTATGTCAATAAATCTCCCATACAAATGTATTCCCTCTTAGTCCACAGAATTCTATGGGAAAATGTGGTTTACCATCTAGTCAATAGACTAGGCTGTATTTTCCAAGAAAACATGCCTGACTTAAGTGGGGACCAGGTATACCTACCTATATGTTTGTTTACACCACATTTAAGTCTGTTTTCCCTCTGCCTGACATACTTGGCTTCTCTGAGTCTGTAATATGGGTGATTCTTATCTCTTGCTTTTCTTGTTGTCTTCTTGTTTTGCTAAGGAAAGTTCAATAACAGGCACTGCAAACTGTTCATGAGGTAAGGGAGCTAAGCTAAAGGGAGGGGTTTACCAACCATAGACTTACCTACACTGAAAGACTGAAGGGCAAGGCAAAACATAACAACTTTCAATTTTCTGAAACATGATAATGTCAGTATAGAGCAAATATTTGTAACAGGGAGGAACCACAATCAACTAGGTGGCACTGCAAGAAACTAGACAAAAGGACATATGAAAAAAGTACAAAGAAATTCTTCTATAAAACAATGACAAAGGAGTGTACAAATGAAACAAACCGATATAAACAAAAACATGGAAAAAGGATCAAAAAGTTCATGAAACAGCATGATATAAAAGAAAATTTAAGAGATGATCCCTATGAATGCAAAATTCTCTCTTTTTCACAAACAGGTAGTTACAAATTTAAGAAACTGTCCATCCCCTTTATCTCTGATCTTTACCAATTCCATCACTGGTGCATCACACTTAAATAGTCTTATAAGACAAGGTAATACCACCTAATCCCACATTCTTTATTATAATGGTATTCCAGTTCATAATAGTAAATCTTCCTTTATTTTCCTCGTTCCTCGCTCAACAAGAATATTTGAAAATAAAGCCATATTTTTCAGAGTCTAGGTTTTGAAAATAACTTTGGAGGATATATAGATAAAAAATCAATATCACCAAATACTCTTATTGTTTCAAATCTGGCAACCCTGGGATTGAGCAGTTGCAGCAATGCAAAATTTGCTGGATAATGTGTATCAATACTACCAACAGAAAATACTTGTGAAAGGTGTTTGGATAAGAAGTGAATATTATTAAATTCTCCTGTGTTTCTAATCTGGCAACCATGCAGCTAAACAGTTGCAGGAATGCAGAACTTGCTGGTTATGGGTTTCAATATTACCAAAAGGACTGGATATCAGATAAATTAAATTACACCTAAACCTGTGGAGTTTTATTTTCCAATATATGTTTACACAAATTTTAATCACTTTTCACCTGTACATACCAAAACTTCTTTGTTTTCAATCTCAAAATGTACAGTGTAGACTAAGGCAGTGATAGGTGATTACATAAATGTAGAAATGTTGGGGGTGGTATCTGGCCTCCATGACCCTCGTTACTATACTTTTATTTCCGCCAACTGGCATACTCATTAGAGTACACCATCAGAGGATAATCTCATCAGCATTTTTTTTCCAAGAGTTAGCTTTTCATATGACAATTTTATGAAATCAGCTGCCTCCTTATCAATGAACAATATCTTACCTTTTGTTTCTAGGTAGCAGAAGCCATAACATAAATTTCTTCTAATGAAATTTCTGAATCTTTTCTGTTAAAAGATGGACAGAAATGGGTACACCTTCAATGTGACTGTTTAAACCTTTCATACACAAGCTTAATAAGGTCAGTCAATTTTACCCCATGCATTATCTTAATCAACTTTTCATGTTGCCTCTCCATGTCATACATCATTGAAGTACTAACACAAAAACAGTCTCTCAGGTTAAGTAGATGTGTTCTTTTCCAACTTCTGCAATATATACACTTTTTGCACAATAGCATGCATAATGTGCTTTCTTTTTGTACCAACAGTATGATCAAACTCTTAACTAAAACTTGGTTGTATAGTAGATGCCATTATAAGGACTAAGAAACAATGTGTTTAAGACATAACATATCATGGAATGGTAATGCAAAGATACTTAGGCAGCACTCAGACAATAGATTAGTGGCTTTCATAACTGCAAGTGACATTCCACTGAACACCAAAGGGACTTGATAGTAGATAAAAAAAATAATGTATTTTCTCAATACAAAGATTTTCAATAACATCTGTGGTTATTTACTGTACTTACCAAAAATTCCAAATGTTTCTGATCCCAATTCGTACAATGTAGCATAAAGTAGCAACAGATGATTACACAGAAGCTGAAGTGTTGGGGTGGCATCTAACTCTGTTGAGGTTGAGGATCATCTTTTTGTGATAATGGTGATGCCTCTTCAAAGGGAACTGGTAGGTCTTACATTTCATCTAACACAGGAGCTGGTCTGAATGTGTATGGAGGATCATTGAAATTCAGCACAGACTCAGAAGCATCAAGCAAGAGGCCTAGACAAGGGCCTGGTGGTGCTTTACAATGATTTGATGCTTTTCTAAATGTATTATGTAATGGTTTAACTCATATGATTAATTATGCTTAGCAATTCAAAACAGAGCAAACACTGGACTTTGGTAACATACAGATACTTGGACAGAACCCAAACAAAAGATGAACAAATTCTTAAAATACCAAAGTCATTTTACTAAGCATCACCAGTACTCTTGCATATGCAAGATTATGCGGGTTGACAAAGCTTGGAATGCTGCACTGGGGACATTAGAAAGTATCATTTACAGTGAATAAACATGTAATAGTGAACAGTATACAATTCATTACACAAAATTCTTACCTCACATGGAAAATTCTGGAATAATCACCAGCAAGGTCATGTCTGTTTTGCAAGCAACGTAACAGGTAAGGGAAGAGCAAACTGTCGTGAGGATTCCTGTCCTCAGCTTTGTCCGTATGATTCTGGCTGAATGGGCACATTCCCTCATTTTGTCGTAGCTTCGCACCATCAGTGGCAATGATGATGATCTAAAATGTCATTATCAAGTCACTTCTATTTATCATCATAATCATCATAATCAGTCTAACTGTAATGGCCTGTAACATTAAAACAGTAAATAATCCCTCTGTTATACAATCATCAAAATAATCATACTCACTAAAACATCAAGCTCTGGGATGGTGATCTTAAAAACTTCATATATTAATGTATAACACAGATATTAAGGGTGAGGCACTAAAGGCTAAGAAACGGCATTGGATTTCACCAGTTATGGAATTTATTTGCCGTGGCCACCCCAGTGAAGGAGTTACCAGAGGGGACAGGCATCAGAGATATAGACAGATATACTGACAAAACATATCTTCTAAAACAACTGTTATATCTAGCAAGGAATTCTGATATCTTTCAGTTCTACCACATAACTTTTCAAACTATCATATACTGTCTGGATTCACAATTTCATCCCTTTATTTATTCTTTTCATACAAAACTCTCATACTATAAACATCTTTCAATACACCATGACACTCATATTCAGGCCTCCAGTTAATTTGCTGAATCTTCGTTACTTTGCATTCACTCGTGCTGTTCTCAAACTATGTATCTGACCATTATGGACCTTGTCTAAGTCATAAAGAAACTATGCAACTGATCATCTGATGACTATGAAATGGATGAGAAGATCATGTCACTAAATTCTAGATCACTATGAAACAAGTTATCAGCTTGTATAATCACTTTTTTTGTTTAATTCAAGTCTGCTACGATCTACCTAGATCTAACCATCCGGCCAAAGATGTTAAGAGAATTATCATTAGATTCAAAGTAAAAGTCATTTCAAAGACTCCAGTAGTTCTGTTTATGAATCAAAAATTCTAGGGTTAAGCTCCTTCCAGGGAGATCAATTCACAGTCAGTCTTGGTGCTCACCCTTTCCTCTGGGGCTGGCTGCTAAACATGTTTCCTTCTTTATGTGAAAATATAAATGGGTACCAATTACAGCTGAGTGATATCTCACTGCTCTGATATGCATGGCTAGCTTACAAGACCTAATTTATCTAAAGTTTTCCTATGCAAGTTTAAATCTGGGAACAGCAACGCTTACCTGACAGGACATATGCCTATAACAGGATGGCATTATCTATAAAGTTAAAATGGCACTGAGTTATTTCATTGTACAGGAAACATCAGAAATATTTTTGCATTCATAACATTATGTACTAATGATCTTAAGGTACTAATTCTAAATTCTTCTACATAATCTACATAAATGCAAGAAACTAAGCTCAGCTCTTTAATATCAGCTTTAGTCATTATGAAATCATTCAACTTAGCTCAACATTAATTATTAGTCATTACAAAATCATTCTACTTTGTTGAATATTAGTTTGCAGTCATCATGAAATAATTCTGTTTTGTATTTTTATACTCTCTCATTGTTATTCTTTACTCTGTGCCATCAGTCATTTTTGCTGCATTATGAGAACCACACCGGAATGAGTAGTTTGTAGATGCTTAATATGCTGTGCTCAGTGAAGTTAACAAATATCTTCACTGCTATGTATTTTTTTTTTTGGGGGGGGGGAGAAAAAAAAATTCATACCACAACAATTTGCTGGGCAAGCAGGGAGTACTTTGAAAGGCTTAAGATGAATGTCATCAATGCTGATTTGAAGAAGGTTTTGAAAACAAAGGTTATTACCTTTACATTACTTTTTGCAAGGAGGGTGTCGATCCATGCAACGGGAGTTTCCAAAAGATGATTTCGCTGCTCCTCTGGGAGAGATAAAAGGTCCAAGTAGTCATACACCTGTAAGACATAACATTAACATGAAGCTTTGGGTATGTGAGAATACAGGGTTAGAGTGTGGATAAAGTTTCAACCACAGGAGTAGTAATCATAAATCATAAATGTAAATTTCAAGTACTAGCCTTTAAAATGAACATGGGACTTATGAAGGAAAGAATGGATGAAATGAAAATGAATATTTTGATAAAGAGGAGGGTGGGAAACAGATTAATAAAAGAGATGCAGAGCAAGGAGCACACAGAATAATGTCAGTCACTGAAATCATAATATCCACAAGGAGAACCATTCACAACTGATATGTAATGGGAAAATAGGGCATCCAACCACCCATTTCATTCTTTACATTAAAAAGAGACCTAAGAGTCAAACTTTAGTAATAATGTGACAACCTAGATGAAGATTTAGTTGGTACTAAAATTCATCTCATTGATATCAAACCATATCCTACAATTCAGCATATTTGGCAAAGCTTGAGTAATCTATCATGATGACAGTAGAGCAGCATGACAAAAGACAGATAGTGGAAACAAAAGACAAAACTTAACTCTATACAACCCTCTCTTACTTTGCATTTGTTCAGGTTGCACAGATACAGTCTTGCAGAGATTATTTTCTAAAACCTGAAATTACTCTGCATGTGGGCAAGTCACACATACATTGGTTTCCCTTCCTATGTACATTTAGGTATGAGATTTCAGAGCTCCCATGCTCATTTATTAGACAATAGTCAAAGTAAATAAAAAGAAAAAAAGATAACATGCCTTAAGTTTAGGATGTACTAGAAGATAAAGGCTATGAAATATAAAAGCTGCACTTACCCCAGGTTGGTGGGGACAGGTAGGAAAAGTGCTCAAGCTGTTGGTGACAGACAGGGAGAGATCTGGTGGTATTTGCTGTCCCACATGACCGTCACAAATGTAGATTTTCCTTACATTTATGAAGTAAATGCACATATTTTCTAATTCTTTTTTTTCTCATGTTAGCTGAGATGGTACAGGCAGCTGAGGCCCTAATGAAGGCCATCCCATTAACGCTATATATGCATGCACCCTAGCCTGAGCCAGGTACCCATTTCATCGACCAATTCCAAGGGATGGATGAACACTTGGGTTGACTGTGGACTGATTGCCGCAACCAGGTTTCAAACCTATGCGCTCGACCATGGGCGGCCAGTGAATGCGTCACGGTCAGGATTTGTTTGAGAGTATGTGATATGACTTGTTCGAATAAAAGAAAGTAATGAGGGGTGTATAAAAACTTTGGTATGGCATGGAATGCAAAGGGAATGATTTGTGGAGTGGCAGAGTGGGTGAAATGTAATAATGTGAGGGGGTTTGGGCAAGTGTATTGAATGCAAGACAGGAAGTTTACAAGAAGAGTGTACGACAGAACAATCAAAGGAGTTGGTGTGAGAGGTAGACCACCTGTGACAAGGGGAAAAAGAATGGAGGAGTACTGAAGGTAAAGTGGTGGGGGAAGAATACGGGAAATGGTATATGCAGATGAGGACATGGATAAGTGGAGACTCTTTTACCATGACCATTCCTCTGATGGGAATTCCTGGAGGGAATGGATGTTAGATATACTGATGGTTAAACAGCATGATTCTTATGAAATTTTGGGTTTAAAATATACAGTACTGAGGATGCACATAAGTTTTTCATTATGGGTTGGTAGGACAGAATGAAATCCAATATTCATTAAAAATATTAAGTCTTGAGAATTTTAAGAATGCATATAATTCCCGAGAAGTTTTGGGTATCGATCATACTACAATTGTACATGGCTCAATAAATATTAGATGATAAAAAGAATGTCTATAGTTCTTAAGATATTTTTGCTCTTTGACTGATGGTTAAAAAAACAGTCACAATGATCACCTCACAGTTACAGTAGGACTGAAGAATTTTTTTAAAGGCTTTGATAATGGGGACAAAGTCAGCTCCATGTGGGCCATAAGCTGTCCAGACCAGAAGAACTACCTGACTTTCGTTGGGCTCTGCTCCTGGAGAACCTGCAACTGAGTAAAGAAAATCTAAATATAACTTTTTTCAAACATTTAGTTTACTCTTTCCACATCCAAGGAAACCATGTCAGAAAGGTTTCTCACCTGTGACAAAATCAATGATCAAGAGTCAAGGAACCAAATGCTTACATCCAAATACTCTTCTGCAAAAGCAAGTATAATTTGTTTTCCCTATCTGGCAGAGAACCACATCTAAGGCTGTACACTATAGGAATTTGTCCTTCAATGATTACTTGTGTGGAAACGTTATCCATAAAAAAAAAACTAATTTCCTATGACAGACACTTAAGTGGTGTAAGATTCACTAAAGCCCTACCCTCTCCACTTTAATGTAACCAATCCCCCTTCATCAGTCTCACTATGCAGCGCATGTTCATTTTTTATTCTGATAAGGGAAAAAAGGATGATGCAGAAAATTAGAATATGTAACAGATTACCAGCTGGGGGCCTGCAACGTGAAAGGCTGAAAAAAGTATATCATATATTCTATAACTACAGCACTCCTTTTATGGGGCTACTGCAGTTTCAAGGCTGCACTACAATCAGTAGCAGTATGAAAGTAATGGCTTACGTAATACCTGCTGAACAGAAAGAGGGAACAACAGCAAATAAAAAGAGACTGTTAAGGAGAGGTGATAGTGGGAGAGTTAAGAAGGAAAATGCCCTATGATTCCAAACAGGCTGAAAGAGATGTGGAAGAAGAGCTACCTCAGATATAAAAGGATTTCTTCATATTAGGTAAATAAGGTCTCTGTAGATATGGAATAACTGCTCAAAATAAATATAATGCAGCAACTATAAAACAATTAAAGCTTTTGTGAACAGATTTTGTGTTCTTCATTTTTTTGGATTTCTGAGACTGAGAGGAGGATCTGACTGTGCCCACCATTTTTTTTCCAGAGCAAAATTGAAATATTTTGAAATGTAACTAGGAAACAAGTGAAAGTCAAAAAGGGATCTTTTTTTCTTTCATACTTGATTGCCATATCTTGTATTGGCAAGGTAATACCAGGTACAGACAAAGAAAGGCCACATCCACTCACATCCATTCTCTAGCTGTCATGTGTAATGCACTGAAACCACATCTCCCAATCCACAACCAGGTTCCACAGACCTTTCCAAGGTTTATCCTGGACACTTCACATCCTCTAGTTTAGTCCACTGACAGCAAGTTGACCCTTGAACATCACACTGTTCAAATTTCGCTCCATCCCATGTACACTTTTCAACATCCTGCATGTTCAGACCCCAATTGCTCAAACCATTTTCACTTCATTCTTCTATCTCCCATTTGGTTTCCTCATTTTTGTTGTTCCCTCCACTTCTGACACATATATCCTCTTTGTCAACTTTTCCTCACTCATTCTCTCCATACGTCCAAACCATTTCAGCACACCCTCTTCTGCTCTCTCAACCACACTCTTTTTATTATTACACATCTCTCTTATCCTTTCATTACTTACTCAATCAAAACACCTAACAATACATACTGTCCTTAAACATTTCATTTCCAAAACATCCACCCTCCTCTGTACAGCCTTATCTATAGCCAGTGCCTTGCATCCATATAAAATTGTCTGGATTACTATTCCTTGGGACATACCCATTTTTGCCCACCAAGATAACTTTCTCTATTTCCACACATTCTTCAGCACCCCTAGAACTTTGGCCCCCTCCTCCACCCTATGACTCAATTCCACTTCCATGGTTCCATTCACTGCCATGTCCACTCCCAAATATCTAAAACACTTCACTTCCTACAAGTTTTCTCTTTTCAAACTCACACCCCAGCTAAAACTAAAATCCTTGCATTCATATTCACTTTCAACTTTCTCCCTTCACACATTCTTTGAAACTCAGTCATCAACTTCTAATTTCTCACTTGAATACACAACACTGTATCATTAGCAAACAACTGACTCACTTCCCAGGCCCTCTCATTCCCCACAGACTACATGCTTGATCCCTCTCCAAGACTCTCGCATTTACTTCCCTCACCACCCCAACCATAAACAAACTGGAAAACCATGGGGACATCATACACCCCTGCTACAGACCAACTTTCACCTGGAACCATTCATTCTCCTCTCTTATTACTCGTACACAAGCATTACCCCCTTGGTAAAATCTAACTGCCTCTAGCAGCTTTCCTCCCACACCATGCATTCTTAATACCTTCCACAAAGAATCTCTATCAACCCTATCATATGCTTTCTCCATATCCATTAAAGTCACATACAAATCTATTTGTTTTTCTAAGTATTTCTCACACACATTCTTTAAAGCAAACACCTGATCCATACATCTTTTATCACTTCTGAAACCACATTGCTCCTCCCCAATATGCTGCTCTGTTCATGCCTTCACCCCCTCAATCAATACCCTGCTATACAACTTACCAGGTATACTCAACAAATGTGTACCTCTGTAGTTTGAACACTCACCTTTATCTCCTCTGCCTTTATACAGTGGCACTATACATGCATTTTGCCAATCCTCAAGCACCTCACCATGATCCATATATATAGGCAGAAATTCCATTTTTGCACTGTTGAAATCATCCAAGTTACTCATTCTTTCCAAATTGATACAAAAATAGTGGTCTACAAACTAAAACCAAATTCAGAACTGCACTTGGGAAAAGAAATCATGTGGTGTAAAAGATGGGATATGAAGAGAAAAATGAAGTTTTATAAAAAATCAGCAGATCCTATTTAACAGAAAAAGTGTAGGGAAGAGGCATCTACATTTAAGTCTCACTTCACCATTTTCCCATATTCTCACAATATACAATGCCCTTGTTATTTTTACTCCAGTAAATCCTTATGCTGTTTCTCTTATCTACTGGTTCTCTTGCTTACAGCAAGCAAATAACAAGAGCTTCATTTATGTGGGCTAAAGTGCTTCCCCAAATCTAAATACTACAGAATAAAATAAATAACAGGATATGTATATCAGTCTGTCACTGACTAAGATTATAAATTCCCCTATAAGAGCTTACAGAATAAAAATATTCCACTACAGCTACAGGCATATAAAAATTATTATGCACCAAACTGATACATGAGAGTCTGTCCTCTCTTTACATGATTAAAAGTTTTGCACTCTCTTAGAGAGAATTCTCAATATTTTACTAATTTTACCTTGTCTATATGGCCCATCAGAGCCTTCACGGGGTGGGCACATCTGCAGTACACAACAAGCACAAACAGTGCCTGTTAATAATACTGCCACTGCCACCCCTATCACAATAGGGATTATATTCAGTGGTGGGTGTTTAATTATGACAGCAGGATCTGAAAAAAAGTCAATATTAGTCTTCAGTATACAGCTACTGTAATTTTTTTTTTTTTTTTTTTTTTTTGGGGGGGCATTGTTCCAGTCTAGTAAAAGTAATTTAAACTGTATGATCACCATATCTACTTTCTTCAGGCTTTAAAACTTGTTCTTTGAAACTTGGTATGAAGATGGTTGGTAAATAAAATCTCTGAAAGACTCTACATGGGACATTCTGCTTAAAATAAGGGAAAATGATAGAAAATGAGACTAGTTACAAAGAGAGTCACTTGTATTATTAGGTAATATTATTTTCTTTGAAAGGGTGGTTGGACACATATGAGTCCATATATACTAAGTCACAGAAGGTATGTGAATGGCAATTTTCTAAAGGAAAAGGTAAAAAGATTGAGATTAGAAAAATCTCCTCATAAGTGTTTGCATAAAATGACATGGAAGGTACCCTTCCTCCTCTATATCTACTAAGTATACCAACTTTTCATATCTGACTTCTAGCTCTTTTTGAGATTCCTTTACATGAAACCCGTTAAATGGCCACTGGGATCAAATGAGTTTACCAACAGATGTTTTCATTTAAATATCCAAGGAAATAATCTCCTTACATCAAAAAAGATTCTGTTTAGATCAGGGGTTTTCAACCTTTTTCCATTGATGGCACTATAAAGTTACATACTTTACTGATGTTGATGTAGCTGACGTTGACTGAAAGGGGCCATTGTCCACAAAAGTGGTCCAAGTGCACAATACATATGAATGTGCAAACCAGCACACATCATCACACCAGAAAGCACATGGGAGACAGTAAACAATCATAAGAGACACAAAGCAACAGGTAGTGAGTATGAAAAGCAATGCAGCACAGTGCATGCACAATCTGAAATATTCTTATGCATCTCTTTCCTTTTTTTTGGGGGGGATAATCAATGGCTGCCAACCAAAACAAAAAAACACATGTTGTAATGGACATTTTGTTGTCCCAAAATTAAGGATAACAAAGGTTTTACTGCACTTTCTCTTTTCACCTTCCAAAGTATCTATATCACTAATGAAGACAATATCTATAAAAAGTAGTATACTTTTCTCTTTATTGGAGTGTGAGTGTGGTGAATTAATGGTGGAGGGCCCTGGCTAGTGGCATGAAAACTTATTCATATTAAAAAACAATCATTCTTTTTAAGGTGTGATTTCATTCTACACACACCTACTCACATTATAAACATTCTAGTTTCTTACTGGCGTGATTTGACACACCCCATGTATATCCTTTACATACTTTTTACATACAGTAAACCCACAATTTATCGAACCCGATATAACGGATTACAGATTCAAAGAACTGGGCAATTAATAATACATTAATTAACAATAATTTCAAAAATTAAGAAATTATTAAAAAATCTCAAATGCCACACCATGTGCATTTCACATCACATTGTTTTTGGTAGCATGGGGTATACTCACTCTGCTTTGGTATCAGTCTGCCTCAAGCTATCGTACAGTCAGGTTGTATACAGAGAATTGTGACTTTATTAATTAAATAATTTTGCAATTCTTACAATTCAAAATGGCATCAAGTGATAGAGGCGTTAAAAGAAAGCATGTGAACTGTATGTTGTATGACTATATTTCATCAAGAAATGGTTACATTCAATTTAATCGACTTTCAGCATTAACGGACACCCCTCCCCTCTATTAGTCCGTCAAATCGAGGGATTACTGTATGAATATTTTCATTCACCATATGCATTATTTAAATATTTACTTATCACTCATACACAAAGAACATTATTCAGATGAATAAGTGGACAAAAATATCCTTATTTTCATAAAAAATATAAAAACTAATATGTGAGAAATCATTTATCATGAAACTAATTAGTATGGTGGCTGTGTAAATATGGTTTCATACCCTAATGATGCAATCACACATTCTTTGATGATTTATGGATAACTGTGGTGTGTGATACTTTTTCCAGCTGTGCTGTTAAGCTGTCAGCGACATTTATGGATAAGATTTGGAATCAAACATCAACTGGGAATTTAGATGAAGGTAGAACTATCTTTCATCAAATGAGACATGTTACAGTTACCTAAAGGATTCATTGGAGTCATGATGCAGTTCAAGGGTTACACTTTTCTTGCAGTTTAAGAGTTACAATTTTCAAGTTATGACAGAGCTTAAGTTGCAGATTGATTCTTTTGGAGCTACGACAACTCAAACAAAAGATGAGTTATAAGGGTCATGTTGCAGTTCAAGGGTTACACTTTTCTTAGTTTAAAAGTTACAATTTTCAAATTATGACAGAACTTAAGTTGCAGATTAATTCTTTTGGTGTATGACAACTCAAACAAAGGATGAGTTATAAGAGTTGCCTACAGGCCTCAGTAACCCACAGGTGAACATGATGGATGGTCACAAGCCATTTCTTGGGACGTGCCACAACTGTGGTGCCAGCTGCCATGCCACTACTACCTGTTCTACCCACCCACTACCATATCCCTGCTGCCCATGCTTAGGATGAACTAATCCATTAAATAATGTGTTTTCCTAAACAAGGAATGCTTAAATCTTAATTCAAGAGGAAAAAATTATAGTTTTGATTTTTTTGTGTGTGCTTCATCAGATGAATGAAAAAACTACTTTGCATACACAGCATTAGCTAATCTGGTAAATAATGCATTTTTTCTAAACTAGGAATGGTTGTCTTAATTCATAAGAAAAAAATTGTCTCATTATAATGGGCACCGAGTGGTTTTATGAAATATATTAAGCCACAGAATATTTTTCATGAAAAAAAAGATTATCTGTGCTCAAGATCTATCATTACATAACAACATACACACTATAATGAATAAAATAAATTTTGTCGTCTGCCTGATGAAGCAATATTCATGATGCTGTTTCATCCTAAACTAGAAAGTTAACTAGAAAGTTCTGAGCTGTAGGGGTGAGTAACTAGCACATTAATGTACCATGGCTGAGGTGTTTGGATCAGAAACAGCATATACCTGAAGTGTAGGGCTTATCCATCTTTCAGTAGAATAATCTATGTGGTCAAAGTCAGTGACTTTAAAACAAGCAAAAGATGAAGTATCTGGGTTTATTATGTACATTGGCTAAAATGTCTGGGTCAAAAGCACTATCATGTACAGTGCCTGAGATATTAAGAATACAGACATTACTATAAATTATGGCCAAGTATTTTAAGGAACATTCTCTCTGATATCTTTCCTCAAGGTGGGAACTGTGAGTTCTTTCTGACACCCTTCCTCACAGGGGAATTGGCTTAAGGACTAAATATACAGAAAGACATGGCTTGAACAGTTACCATGGAGCATTACAGCATGGCTGAAGAGTGATGGGCAGCTACCTGAATTGCAGCGTTCATCTATGGGTGTCACTCTTGCACAGTACCACCCACTACTGAGGTTGAAGAAGATGTATTTTGTCTGTTGGCACATATACTAATCAAAAAATCATTTTTAAAATCGTGGAATCTACGAAGCATTCATAAGCTTAGATATAATAAAGATTTTGCATTGCTCTGAAAAAACAGTGAGCTGTGCTCTTTGTAACTATTCAAATATAATCTATGACATACTTGTTCTGAAAGGACAGTGAGCTGCATTCTTTGTGAATGTTCATACATAGTCTATGTCCTGACTATCTTACATATGTAAAATTATGTAGAAAGAATTGTTTTGTCATACATTAATATCATTTTCCATATAATATTGTTGGAACTACTATTCCTTCAAATATACCCATTTTTGCTCTCTGAGATAACATTCTCTCATTCCACACATTTATTCATTGCTCCCAGAACCTTCGCCCCTTCCCCCACCCTATAATATGGTTGCAAGGCATGGGCTATAGATAGGGTTGTACAAAGGAGGGTGGATGTGTTGGAAATGAAATGTTTAAGGACAATATGTGGTGTGAGATGGTTTGATCAAGTAAGTACTGTAAGGGTAAGAGAGATGTGTGGTAATAAGAAGAGTGTAGTTGAGAGAGCAGAAGATAGTGTGTTGAATTGGTTTGGACATATGGAACGAATGAGTGAGGAAAGGTTGACAAACATGATATATGTTGCTGAGGTGGAGGGAACAAGGAGAAGCGAGAGACCAAACAATCATTTTTGTTACTGAAGACGCCTTCATAATCTAAAAATAGCATACCTTACTAGCAGCAAAAATATCCACAAGCCCCTATGGTGGGCTTTCTCTCCATAGGTCATAGTGTATTTAGTAACTGTAGATACATCAGATTATCTTGCTTGCTGGAGAATCTCGCTAGGATCCGTCAGCTTAGCTGGGTGTTGTTCGTTGTGATGCAGTCAATACTGGTTATCCTGCCCACTCATCGCGTCAAGGTCGTGGACTAGTCAACACATTCTGGCAATGAAGATCATCTCCCACCTGCTGGGAATCGGTGCAAAAAGTTATTATTCGTCTTTAAGTAATACTAAAGCTTCACAGTACCAATCTCAAAACTAAATTAGTCACTGGCGGTGAATCTATCGCGTTGTCTTTCAACACAGCCAGCCAGCTAGTGCAGTCGTGGTAGTATCTGTATTTCTGTCTTTAGGATCATCATTGTCCTGTGTTTAGATGCAGGCAGATCATCAGGACTGGTATGCAACCCTCCCATCGCTGAAAAAAATAATTTTAAATGAAAAGTCACGAGTCCTTTCCAGCAAATATAAAAGCTTAGCAATCGATTTGTTCAATTTTCCCACACCCGTATGATATTCTACGGACCTTTATAATAGACTACAGCTTTCTCATCTCCACACAGTTAGTTGTTAGTTCTAGCCATCTATCACACACTAAAACTACCATTTAGTTATGGTATGTAGAGCTGTTGAAGAGGTATGAAGGTTTTTGCCTGGTTTATGCTGAATAAACAGCATGAGATGGACGTCTTGACGCTCAGGTCACTGAGCCCTGCTTGTGATGGTACACAAAATGCCATATTGTGTTGAGACACAAGACTACACAGGGAGACAAGGTTATTTCAAAAACGTTTCAAAAATGAGACATGAAATCAAATCTAAGATTCTTTTTAAGCTTACATTAGATTTCGTTGTGTTTTATCTTTGCCTCACTTTTTACGATCGATATTTTGTATCTTACTAGAGTGAGGATATGTAATGTATAAACAGTATACCAAGTATGGGTTCTTTTATATTCACAATCATATACTAATCTATATTTCAATATAGCCTTACTATTGATCATAATGCACATTATTCATTCATTTTTATACAGCGTCAACATAGGTCGCAAATTCAAAACTAGCAATCGCCATATTCTGACAATAAACTCATAGCATGTTAATGTATATAATATCTTCGCTTACCACTTACCTATATACTAATCTCTCTCCTCTTACTTCTCTGTTATTAAACGATCTATATTTTTTTCATACAGTGGGTTGTTGAATATGTAAGCTTGTTTTATAACGCCTGACTTTTACTAAACTAAGTTTTACTGTTCTGTACCGATGTCACTTTAATAATGTAAAACGCGATACTACTAAAATTGTCTGGTGGAAGACTTTAAGCATGTAACCTTCCTCCTTAGACCTTTGAGGCCATTGAAGTCCCAGAGGACTGACTTTTCACTGACTGTTAATCACTCCCGTCCGAAATTGGTGGCGAGAGAGAGAGAGAGAGAGAGAGAGAGAGAGAGAGAGAGAGAGAGAGAGAGAGAGACAATGGCTTTATATACACCTTCGCCGCTAACATCTGGAGTGTAATGAGATCCATAATATAAACGAACTGATGAATTTCTTTTCTGGAAAGTGACCTTAATAGATTGAATGTATTACCAAGACTACAAATAGCTTCTGGCGTTTACAGTTCATCTAACTTATAGTAACAAAACCCACTAAAATATATTCTAAGTTCATTATATCTCTATTGAAAGTAGGTGGGTTAAATAAAGAATATAATCTAACCTTCATATATTGTCTTCAACTCTGTATGAAATCTGTTCCAACGCGTCACGTGTGGCTAACTAATCTCTTTAACGTAGGGATATTCTTATTACACCTCCCAGATGACGTACCTTAGGTACTTCCATCATATGTGACGAAAGGAAACTACCTGGAAACAGAGTTAGTCATTACCCAACATATGACCTGAACTTCTACTAACACCAGGCCTCAACTACCCCTACTGACCAAGGACCATATATATAGTGAGATTGTGTATGGTCTTGGAATCGTCTTGAACACCTGAAGAAGGTGCTTTTTGTGTTGGTTCCAACAGGACGTTGACGGCCTTAATAACCCTGGCAGTCAATAGACCTAAAACCGAAATAACCAAGCGGCCAACTTCATGGCTCGTTGTTTGTGAAGACTGTCGCACAGTTGGTGCGTCACGGGCCTTTGCCTTGGGAGGCCCGTAACCTCATGACCTGGCTTATGGTCTTTAGTTCTTAAATTATGGGAAGGTGCTGTACACCCTTCTTACCGAGAAGTTGACAGCCATACAGTGTAAAGTTGTAACACCACCTGTTACCAGGTGACAGGGGGGCGAGATCGCCCTTCCACAGTTAAAGGCTACAGCCATTAACCTCACCCCAGGTGTATAGCCTAACTCACTGAGAGAATTATGGCTGGTTTCGCCCCAACACGTAGCATGGTTTACCACTCTAGAATGTGTTTTAACTACTCGAGGCTGGCTATTTACCCCAACTCGTAGCATAGGTTACCATTCTAGAGTGTGGTTTAACTACCCGAGGCTGGCTACGGCACCCTCTCCAAACGTGGCCCCTAAGAATGTTTTTATTTGACTGGAGCCAAAAAGGTAAACAGGTCACAGAACTGCCAGTGTCCAAGCAGTGTCCAATAACACTAGTGACAGCCACCAGGTCGTACTAGTAAGCCGATCTCATGTCCACCTTTAACTCGTGCTTTCCACTCTGGATCAGTTGACACCACTCCTCGCTCTCCTGCATGCAGATCACAGGCATGACGTCGTCTACCAAAACAAAATATTAACATCTGAGAGGCAATTTTTGTTTGCCTCTCATCACACAATGTGTGGCAGCAACTCCAGGGGTGGTATAACAGTTACCAGCTCATTTCATGTAAACAGTTACAGGTCTTCAGCAGGACAGCAGAGTTGGGCCCTCGTGTGCTCGCTCCTGGAGAGGGTTGCCACACCCTCCCTCGCCACCACCATGCCTCTCCCTCGCCAGTCACCACACGTTCCCTCATCACTATCACTCCCTCCTTCCTTAGCCACACCCTCTCTCACTACTACCACTCCTTCCCTCTCCGGCTTCCACATCCTGAACAGTGGATGTCATTGTGCAATGGGTCCAACTACTCACTTCACCATTTTTCTTCTCCATACTTCCCATATTGCAGGCACAGCCTTCCTGTTTAACATTAGATAATTCTCCCCGAAAATATTTCACCCCAGCAGCCAGCAATATCTACGTTGCCGAGGAGATGGAAGAATGACTTGCAACTGTATGTAAGGGTGGTGAGGGAGGAGGGGGAGAGAGGAGAGGAGGATTTGTTAATCATGCGTCTGGCAACTTTGCTTGTCGTGTTTACAGACCGGGGACGGACTGACAGAGGGGACCGCCTCTTTGTAGTATAGATAGATTTCGAAAAATGAAATAGATCAAACCATTTCTTTTATTGGTTTCACATAAAAAGTATTTTATTTTACGAATGAAACCCGAGGACATGGCATAGGGGTTTATCAACCGTGGAATGATGAATGACGCTGTCATGAACTGAATCACAGAGAGAACATATGACAGCATTTTGCCATGCTGGCAAGGCTAGCGTTTTTGCTCTCGTCACATGTCTAGATTGTTGAAAGATACCATTTCTCTTAGTGACCAGAGAGAGAGAGAGAGAGAGAGAGAGAGAGAGAGAGAGAGAGAGAGAGAGAGATTATTTTATGTACCACATTTCAGCGAATTTTGCGTTTAAAGCTTAGGGTTCCAGCTGTTTGCTGACCGCCTCCACCACAAATGACATTATATCTGATCCAGGTATGTGAAAAATTATTCACCAAAATTACCAAAATCATCTAAAAAGGAAAACTCGATACCAACCAACCAGACGGCAACAGAGAAGATGCGTTAAGACTCGTCAGAACAAACCAAAATCCTCATTTTTCGTCCGAGTTCTTCTTTGGGTGATGTACCACTTCCTCTTTCACTTTATATTCTTATTTCTTTACTTATGTACTTCTCATTCCTTATACTTGACCCTCTCCCCTTACAAAGTACAAGACCATAAATCTACATGAGTTTCCCTTCGGCAAGCCACCCATACCAGCGATCATATTCCCAACAAGATTAGGTCATAAGGACAGATAAGGTAAGGTTACGGAACAACACCCTTTAGTATGGTAAGGATGAAATAAGACTATAACATGGCATCATTGGATTATATCCTATCATCAGAATCCTGAGAGAGCATTACACAAACCTGCAAGAGAAAAAGTACATTAGCAAGCTATGATAATCTATAAAAAAAATGTCAATTCTAGAATCAATTATGTAATGCTAGGGCAACTTGCAACCACCAAATACTTCCTTACGTATCTCATACAATCATGGTGACAAGACTCGCAGTCATATAACAAAGTTTTTCTGTCTTTCTTGTCTCTGGCCTTATTTTTAAGGACTGGATTTTAGGGGTAATTTCCTCCTCCGTGTACCTCATACATATGTTACCAGTCTCTCAGTACGTGACTCGGGTTCCCTCTCGCATGAGAGGATTAAATTACTTTCCAACGCGTGAGTTGTGTTACCCCTTAAGAAAGTCACTTAAGAAAAGAATACTCAACAGAGGAAGTCTTGATTTACCCCCAGCATGTTGGGTGACTTATTCTCTGTTCATAGTTTTAGTTACCCTATACCTTGTTCAAACTGCTCCTTTAATACATTTAACCAAAGTTACCCTAGACCTCAAGAAATAACTGACTTCCATACAGATAGTTTTCTTATATTTCAGTTATTCCTTCATAACAGATGGTTGAAGTCTTGCTTTACAATCATGAAAGACTATGTCAAGCCTAGATCAACTTGTCCCTCGTCTGAAGCTGAGGGTCTCGTATTCTCTTGAGTGTCGCCTTCACTCTGAATTATAAGCAGTAGTTGTGCAACCCTGCAGGAGAGAGAGAGAGAGAGAGAGAGAGAGAGAGAGAGAGAGAGAGAGAGAGAGAGAGAGAGTCGTTTTAGAGCGTATTAACGCTCTTGTCATTATCAATATTTGACGGTAACTTGATGCCATGTTTGCTTCTACTTGAAAATAGAAAAGAGATTTGTAATGCATCGCTTGGCTTTAAGGCTCATTCCATTTGCTCTCATAACCGTATTGCCTTGAATTCAGAATTTTTTCTTTATGGTTTACATTGTCGGATTTATTCAAAATGATTTGAAGTCCCTCAATACTAAGAAAGCTGAGATTTAATCTTCTTGGCCTCTCTACACACAGCAGTTTTCTTAAGGCTGGAATCAGTTCATGTTCTTCTTGTTCTTCTTTGTCCTATTCGTAGTTCAGAGATCAGAACTGAACATCATACTCATGATGGGACTTTTCTTTTTTTTTTTAGCTCGCTGAAGAGTGACAGGACTGTTCCTAGCGTTCTGTGATGGATGTTCCTTGCTATAAGAACTAGCAATCGGTTTTCTTTATCATTTCCTTCTATATTCTGTTTAGTGCACCCCACTAAATAAAAAATTTGCATCCCACATTCATCCATATTTCTGAAACTGCATTTTCTTTCTTTTAAATGAGAGGATTTGACATCATATAAGTGCATTCTCTTTCGACATTATGTATGCTAGGGATGGGGCTCATTTGTCTAGGTTGGGAGTTGTTCAGTTTGCTCGGTGTTTGGAGAGGGAGGTTTCAGGGATGTCTTTTTTGTTTTACATGGTTTGGGCCAAGGAACGAGGGTCAGGGGACAGGGACATAAATGCCGAGAAAAGTCTAGTCAAGGAAGTATTAGAGAATACAAGAAAGGAAAGGGAGGTAATGTTGGAAATTATAAAAGGACTTTATATATACTATACAAATTGTAGGAGTTTAAGAAAGAAGATGGATCATTTGAGGGCGATAGTTAGCACCGAATCTATAAATATTGTATGTTTAACTGAAACATGGATGAAATTAGAGGAGAGAGATCTGTTGTCAGAGTTAGGAGAGGAGGTGAGGTAGCACTTTATATTAAGGATAATATCAAAAGCTGTAACAGGAGTGCCATCAAAGTAACAAAACTTACAGAATCGATTTTGCTTGAAATAGATGAAAACAATGAAAGGTTATTATAAGGAGTATTTTACAGACCCCCCCCCAGATTTGATAGTCTCAGGGGGAAATTTTTATGTGACGAAATCAGGAAGGCTTGGGATCAAAATGTATGTATTCAAGGTGACTTCAACTTCAGTACAATTAACTGGGAAGATAATGCAGATGTTGAGACAGAGGAATTTATGGAGGCAGTCCAAGACTTATTTCTAACACAGCACATTTCCGAGGGACCCAGGGGTGATAGCATCTTAGATTTGTTTCTGACAAATGCAAGCAACCTAATAGATGAAGTTGAGGTGGGAGGACAGTTAGATAATAGTAACCACAAGGAAATAAGATTCAGTATAATGAAGGAAGTGAATACGAAGGAGAATGAAATGTTCGTTCCCGACTTTCGTAAGGCCAGCATTGCTGGGCTACGTAGATACCTTGCTTGTGTTGATTGAGTGGGACTAAAGGAAGGTAAGGGTGAGGTTCACACGGTGTAAGGTCAGGTCAGTCAGGTGACTCAGATCGGTTTAGCGGTAGTGTCAGTTCAAAGTGTGGGTGAGGCAGGGCAGACCATTAACAGCGTGGAAGTCTCCGTAGATAGGTTGCAGGTAACAATCAAAAGGGGATAAGAACTGAATATTCCATACAGGCAATATAGGACTAAGAATAATGACCCAACATGGCCAAGTGATAGAATTAAACACCTTATAGGGCAGAAGAAGGACTTGTACAACGAGGCAAAACGGGGGGGAAACACAGTCTAGTGATCAGCTGACGCAAATTAAGAGTATGGTAAAATCAGAGATCAGGAAGGCCGAGAGAAATTACGAAATTAAGATAGCTAAACGAATAAAAAAACAATGCTTCATCCATCGTCTTCCCCCGGCTCTCTCACTATCACTATCCGGTTATCGTACGCCATGTACCACACAGTCTCAAAGGATAAAAATATTTCTTCAGTGTCCAGTTTATCATATATATATTAATCCAAGCTACTAAAAAGTATGAACGGAAAACTTATCCTTAGGTTAATTTCTATGCGTGTTGCAAAATAACCCCCCACAGCTCATAAAAAGCTTGAATTATCAAGGAGGAAGCAGTACTATTGATACCGATCATGATATACATCACTGCAGTTGGAGAGGCAAGGGAAAAACGGAATGAAGCAGTGTGCCAACTGAGAGAGGAAGGATCACTTCCACAACTCCCCTGGCTTGCTGGCCGGCAACTGTGGCCACCGCGTGATGATAGAATATCAGAGGGTTATGTGAAAGATAGGAAGAGGTTACATCTCACAGCACGAATAGATAGAAATCACAAGACATACAGTTTGAAGTATTTCTTTTCATGTAGCTGTAGAGAGAGAGAGACCAAACTGTTTCATAAGGCTTGAAGAAAAATTGTTTTGTTACCCTTTTCTTATCATCCATCACGATCCCTGGCATAATAAGTCTTAACATTATACAAGACAACACACTACTAACGGGTGCCACAAGCCATCAGACTCAGACTCTGTCCATTATGTTGGATATTCTAATGCAGTCGTCCGGACGGATGATCCGTCAGTGTACTGTCAGTCACCATAACATATTCTGCATCCATGTATATACTCGCTCTCCTATTGTTGTTGACATACAAACAGACTTACACAATGCCTATTGACTATGCTAATATCACAGAACAAATTTCCTTTATAATGCTTCTGAGACGACTTTGGGATGGCAGTGTTGACAGAAAGGAGCCTTATGTAGAGTCCACCAAGAAAGCTGAAGAGACACGTGGCTCAGAGACACATTGTGTGTATCTTGGCCTTCGAGAGTTGCTCAAGTTAAAGTCATCCACTCACATCTTAACTTTAGTCCATGTCCTGAGTGGTCTGTATGGCGTCTCTTTTATATCCTCAGGCAAGTTTAGGGAAAGTGACACAAGCATCTCTTCTCGACGCTGATGATGGACTCGTCCTTTCATCACAAGTCTGCAGCCTGGGCAAGACGTCGACAGCCTTACTGTACAGGACAAATGTAGCTGGGACCCTTCAACGCGATAAACAATCCCACGGTTATCGTAACTACGGAACACACTTACACATGTGATCCATTCACGTGATAGACATACTTATGAAGCTGGATACCGAGAGAAAAGAGAAGAGAAAAATCCTCCTCCTTTCTTCAAAGTAAAACCTCAAAGCGCCTCGTACATTTCCAAGTCATGTTCTTGAGAAGATTGTGAAGTCTTACGAGGTGGGTTTAACAATTTCTTATGGTGCTTAGCATAGTGACTTTTTATAGTAGCTCGAAATAAGAAAGAAAATCGTTTATTTCCAAACTTCCAGAGTCCAGCAGCTGGATGATTTTGTTTGTACCTTACCTTCCGTAGTTCACCTTGCAAGATGAGGTAACTCTGTGATGTGTCCCTACGTGAGCCCATAACATACATAGACAGTATAGCCTCGCTTGGTACATGAACAATGTATTGTCTCAGCCTGTGAAACGTCCAGTGAATGAGACAACAGCTGGAGTGAATCGACTGCCCCGTCTTAACGTTATTCGAACCGTAGCGGGCCCGAACGTGATTCATAGCCAGAGACGCTGACCACTACACCACGGAAGCTCATATATCGTTAAAACTGTATCATGAGTTGAAATTCTAAAGTCTTTGAATAGATGATTATCTTTGGAGTAAAAGCAAAGCGTCATCACATTACCTTGAGTCTTCTCACGAGCTGAAATTCACGTGCTTTATCTTCAAAGATGTATACTAATATTTCATGTGATATTGATAAATGCTAGTTATTTGCCTAAAAATAAGAAATTGAAAAGTGTAAGCAATATCTAAGTGTGATGACGTTTCATGATATTATTATACGCAGTGGTGTTACCTCGGGTTGTTTAAAACAAATGAGGTTGTAGGCCATCAAACATGTAGGATTCGGCTTTGTATGGCTACTTTCTATAGCTCCTCATAATCACTGACCGCGTTCTGTAGCCCCTCACTATTCCTGACCGTTATGTAAAATTCTTACCATTACCGAATGCTCATTGTGAACTGTCTCTATGATCGACCACTTCATACACACTCTCGACATTAGCTATCGCTTCATATAGGCCGCTAACAGCCTTGATCGCTTTATGTAGCGCTTTTCCTACCCTGATTGCTTTATATAGCGCTTTAACTTTTCACCATCACTAATTACTGTACATAACCTTTCTCCATCTTTGATTACATTATCTCGTCCTTTCCCCTGACTGCCCGGTTTATGCGGCGAGGGTTCATATAAAGCGGACAGTCAGGGCCAAAGGCTATATAAAGTGACTAAAGCGGTCCAGAATGCTAACGCGCTTTATAACAGCCCTCAGCCATCCCCTTTACAAAGTTCAATATTGCCATACGACATTTAATAATCATGAAGAGAGTGACAGATCTTACTTTGTAGGATAATATCAAAGCATTTCTTATGGTAACAGGTCACACCTGCCTCTGAATATAGGTATTTGACATCTGGTATTCCTATACATACGTATGTAGATATCACCTGCACTTTCCTTTTATTAGAATACAAAACAAAGACAGGGTAAATAAGAAGACATAAAAATGTATCTTTTGCTGTTTCACTAAACATTTATCTCATTTGTAAAATCGTTTGAGGCTTTTTTATTCACTACGCAGAAATCAT
>JAYMFT010214061.1:0-11463 GCA_038088735.1 Panulirus argus
ATAGAACTCTCTCTCTCTCTCTCTCTCTCTCTCTCTCTCTCTCTCTCTGTTTATCTGTGTGTGTGTGTGTGTGTGTGTGTGTGTGCGAGCGCTTTACAGCGAAATGTCGTAGATAATCGTAAAACTCTCTCTCTCTCTCTCTCCATATAATATAATATCCCATGGAAATCCGGTCTATTCAGCAAGGTTTTCTCCCCCCTTCTCGTTGTCCCTTTCATTACTCGCGCACTTTCTCTTTCCCTTTCATTACGTCCCTTCCCCTTCTCTGTCTTTCATACGTTATTCCCACCCCATCTCTTCCGTATTTTATTATGCATTCCCCCCTGACCTTTTCCATCCCTTCTTTATTTCTAATCCTTTGCCTTTTTATTTACACATGTAGTGTCACACTGACTCACGTGATGTTCCATGCATGTTTAACTCGTGCATATGAGATCTGTGGTTGATTGACGTATGAGTCTTAAGGTAATTAAGAATACGTATCGTGGAAAGGATTTCTGTTATACTCGGTTGATTGCTTCGGTGTATGGTGGACTGGTTTTGTTCCTGGCTTATATGGTGACAAATGTTGGTTCCTGACTGGTATTTTTCTGGTTGATCAGTCTGATTATATCTTCTTTCGCTCTGTCTTCTTATTCTTCTTCTTTTTCTTCTTTTTCTTCTTTTCTTTTCTTCTTTCTTCTTTTCTTTTTTCTTTTCTTTTTCTTTTCTTTTTCTTTTTCTTCTTTTTCTTTTCTTTTTTCTTTTCTTCTTTTTCTTTTCTTTTTTTTCTTTTCTTCATTTCTTCTTCTTTTATTATTATTCCTTTTATTGTTCATGATCACTCAGGTCTTTAAAGTAGCTAATGTCTCTAAATACTGTACTGTTCCATTGTTGGATCACCATCGTCTGTCGACGCTTTAAGGCAACTGAAAAAGCCACCCAAGTCTCTTCTCCTGCGGGAGGATCATTGTTCATTGACACTAACGGTCCTGGGGTAATGATTTCCCTCTTCCCACAGCCAGCTATTTGGCAATTACCGTCCATTGACGCCTCAGTTCAGGACGATTATCAGTCATCGACACTTAAGGTGAGGACCAAATTCATCGTTCCCTGACCCCCTGTGGCTGTGCTGGGGTTAACTTTGGGTTTCCGACACTACAACTACTGCTGCTGCTGCTACTAATACTACTACTACTGCTTCTGCTACACCCAGTACTGCTGCTGCTAGTAGTACTACTACTGCTTCTGCTTCAACCATTACTGCTGCTGCTACTAGTACTACTTATACTACTGCTGCTACAACTAGTACTACTACTACTACTACTGCTGCTGCTAGTAGTAGTACTACTACTGCTGCTACAACTAGTACTACTGCTACTGCTGCAACTACTACTGCTACTACTACTACTACTACTACTACTGCTGCTGCTGCATCAAACTTTGATGATAATCTCTCCAATATTTCATTTGTCTCTCGCATCCTCGCACTAATCGACGTTTAATTGCCATGCACACTCCCTCGCCATCTACGTATATTCTTTTCCTTCTGTCTTCTTCAGTGCATCTTACAGCATTCGTCTTTCCTCATCTTTTCATTTTTCCTGACAATCCCAGCCTTCCATATAGCCTCCACCCTTTCCCTCGTAACTCACAATACTTTTCCTGTTCCGTCTCTTCCACTTTCCTTCCTCCTTTTCCCCCCCTACCTCCTCTCTGTCCATTCACCCTCTCTCTTTCCCCATCCTTCTGCATTCACCTGGAAGTTCGTATTGACTCGTGCAATATCCCTCCCCCATCACACTCCCACCTCCCCCTATCCTCCCTCGGGAATGAACGAACCGTGGGTTTCACGCGAGACCCATACAGAATCTATGGCTCTATAGATGCCATTAATCAAATGTTGGTTGAATGACACCCACGCTCATGTGATGAGTCTGCTTGTACCCTTCATCTCTCTTGTCCTTCCATGGTTCGCGGAGTCTCGTAGAGAGACGAGTTAGCAGTGCCTAGCACTGCCCATTTGCTAGGGACGCCTCGAGCCAGTCGGGATAGTTCAAAACGAATTATCCTTTTCCGGGAATTACTTTACGCACGTCAGAGTCAATGGGAAAAACCATACGACGTTCATTGTTACCACCATCTGAATGAGAAGCTTGGTAAATGTCCAGGGAAGATGAAGATGAGCCGCCCGTCTTAAGACAAAGAGGTGAGAGGGAACAGGATGTCTTAAGACAAGGATGTGGGTACGATGGTCTAGCCTTTGACCTGACCCCTTGAAGATCAGGTCAAAGACTAGACCACTACGTGCGGACTGGTGAGCCAGACTTGAAGCCCAAGAGTGCAATCTAGATTCACAGTAGATTTCTTGATGTCAATTTAATTTCCCCAATCGGAAGACGAACTGGAGTTATTGTAGACTGGTCATTGAATATGTCACATCTCTGAGGAGAGTGTATCAACGTAGACTGTAACAAGAACTTGTGAAAGACTGTGTACAAGAGGAGTGTTTTCATCGACTGTGTACAAGAAGAGTGTTTTCATTAGTAGTGGTTGTTTAGACTGGAACAATGAGTGTAATGTTAATGATTTATCCACAGCCTAAGGTGTACCCATCCACCGGAAATAGTAGTTAACACATGTAAAGTGTGGTTAAATTGATCTTACTCTTGCTAGGATCACTATTAACGAAGACTGCACGTGGGAACTCTACACCAGATGAGGTCTGGAAGTCAATAGCATTACTATTCGGGCCAGACGGTAACCCGTCAGGGCTGGGGGCCGTCCAGGAGCACTTCCAGGCAATAACCATTTGCTCCCGACGTGCTTTACCGTCCTGGAATACATAGCCTGGTGTCTCACACTCACTTGAGGGGTATAGCATAACAAGTACCGAGGCTGGAACAAGGGATTCGTATCCGAGTCCTTTGATCGTCACGCAAGACACAGTCCACCCCGTAGTCTGGAAGCCTGGTAGGGGGACTTTGGTTCCAGACAACAAGGCAAGCTGTTACCGACGTGGACATTCTCGTGGCCGACGTTCTTGGATGTTGTTAACTATAACATCCACAGTTTTCCATGGAAGCTGCCAGTTATTATTTAAATGACTGTAGACACGTTGAAATGCCTCGTTCCTTAAACTATCGCTGGGGTTTTAATCGCCTCCCTTGTGGTAATTAACGACGTGACCTGCAGTGTGTCTAGAGGCATTCGCGAGCATTTGTAATACATCAGACCCCAAACAAAGGATTTCCACTTAAGGGCTTAAGCTCGGGATTTATGGCTTATATATACAGAGCGTCTGAATAGCCGGAACGGTGCAGACAATTTGTACGGAGGATTTGTATGATTTGCGCGTGGATTTACGCAGACAGATGATGTTTTAACTCTGGTCATAATTAACTGGCGTGTTACATAAGGATTCACCCAAATAGACAAATGGCAATTTTTTTTTTCTTTTACGGTTCGGGAAATTGGCAATTGTTGACGTTTACGTAAGCTGGCGCGTTCGTGATGTGGTGAGGTCAGTGTGTCCTGGTGTTCGGTTCTAACCGGGCAACCGACGGACGCAAAGCCCCGCAAATGTTGCATAATTAAAATGGCTTTAAAGACGTGGGTCCCAACATGGCCAGGGTCGGACGGGACGGGTAGTGTAGCTGTGACTGATGGTGTTGAAGGGGGAGGAGGAGGAGGAGGAGGAGACAGGAGACGGTAGTGTTCGGAGGTCTTATCTCTATCCCTATATCCCGGTCTGGGACCTTATCTTACCTTACCTTACCTTACGATGGTTTGGGAGGTCTTCCACACCCCACAGATGGGTCTGGGACCTCACCTTACCCTAAGTATGCCTCACGATGGTTTGGGAGGTCTTCCACACCCCACAGATGGGTCTGGGACCTTACCTTATCCTATGTATGCCTCACGTTGGTTTGGGAGGTCTTTTACTCCCACAGTTGGGTCTGCGACCTTCCCTTGCGTATACCTCACGTCGGTGTCGGAGGTCTCGTACCTCCATAGCTTGATAAGCTGCCATGTTGCTCCTCTGACTGGCCAGGCTGTTGGACGCTGTGGCCTGTGTTGGGCCTACGTAACCACCGCATTTTGGCTGGTACCCTTTGAAGGTGCTTAAATGTAACAAGTGAGTGAGGCTGATGGGAGATGCCAGCGGAGGGAGGGTTCAGACGCTCTGCCAACAGGCATGTGCACTTAAATGACAGTGCTGATCGCGGTTGTCTACGTTCTGAGGGGTTACGAACTGTGTCGTCATGTACCAAATTGTAATGCCACGGTTGTGTACGTATGTGCTCTATACCTTCCTCCACACCTTCTGAACCCGTCCTCGTCAGACTTGTTTTAAGTTAATACACACTTTTAAAAAGCTTCTTAAAACTTCATTTTAAGCTTAAAAATTCTGTGCAGTTACCCACGAAAATAATAATTCAGCTGCGCAAGTCAAAAGTACGTTTCAAAAACTGGTGAGGGGAAAAAAAATCTACGGGTCTGCCTTTTACTAGATGTGTTCCGATAGGTAAACATTACCCTAAAATACTAAAGAAAAAAACCCATTTTGGAAATTACTAAACTACAAATATTATTGTTGGTTAAATTGATGGCGAGCGGGTCCATTGGACGGAATCAGTTGTCAAAAACCAGGCTCCAGATTTTGATTGGATATCCATATTGTTGATTAAAGTTATATTCGTTTGAAATATCAAAGGGTTACCTTCGTGGAACTAGGGAAATTTCATTCTGGAAATGGACTAATTCGATTAGGCCTCGGTAAATTGGCTCCGTGTATGGTCAAGCCTTATCACTTCTTTATTTAATCAAAGGAAGAGGAATTAGATTTTTTTTTTCCTGGTCGGAATAGCACTATCATTGCCGGTTTATTTTTTGTCTTCAGTTTATCATATTCTATGGCAATTTTTTTTTTCTTTTGCGTTTGTACATATATTTTTCATTATCGTTGTTCACTGTTTAGATCTATTTTATTTGTTTTACGACCAGTGAATTAACTTTGCTCAACAAGAGTGTGCGTGTTTAGGAAATAGAATACACTTGTAATGTACGTAAGAGCAGAAAAAGACGTAGCATCTGCATATAACCTACGTAAGCACACACACACACACACACACACACACACACACACACACACACACACACACACATACACACACAAGAACCTTCAAAAATGCAAACTGAAAGTCATCCACAGAAAAAACTAAAACCGACAATGAAAAGATATATTTATATATATATATATATTATAGATAGATATATAGCTACACAGACAGACAGACAGACAGGAAGAGAGATAGAGGAGCAGCACATTCACCAGTGAACAAAAGATCCGAACTCTTCAGAGAAGGCATGAGAGCTAGCGAGGAAGCAACAAGCACACCTGGGAGGGAAGCGACGAATAATGTAATTACCGACTGAATGTTTCTGTGAAAGAGAGAAAAAAATAGAAAAAGAAATTCCCGCTGTATTATGTACCTTACTGTATAATGCACCTGACGGAGGTCATATTGCGGTGCTAATGTATAATGCAGCGTAATTAAATCTCTCGGGTCTTTGAGATGCAACGTAATGTTTTACCGCCTTCTGGCTGAACGCCGCGCCCCACTTCGTGGCCCCTGCTAATCTTTCGGGAGGCTCCTCGGTTATGATTCCTTTTCCTCTCCAGTAACGAAAGTCCGGAGTCTGAGGTGAGGTAGGGTGCTGAGAGAGAGAGAGAGAGAGAGAGAGAGAGGGAGGGAGAGAGGGAGAGAGAGAGAGACGCAAAGTGACGTATCTTCTGTATTTTGTACCGTCCACGTCCTTAGGTCTTCCTGTCGTGTGTAATGGCAGACTGTAATGTAAGTAAAACCGATGGTATTGACCTCCCCGTCTGAGCACGCCGATGCGGCCTTTGAGCACGGCGGCGGATACGACCCTCGAGCACGACGGTACGACTCTCGAGCACGACGGGACGACAGTTTGAAGTACGGCAGTGTAAGGGTCAGGTCTAAGGATGGGGCGTCATACCCAAGGGTCGTACCGTCGTGTTCTCAAGGGTCGTATCGTCGTGTTCAAAGGTCGTACCTCCGTGTTCAAAGGTCGTACCTCCATGTTCAGCGATCTCTTCTGGTTAATGTTAAATTTTTCGTTGAACTGCGTTGATAACGACGTGCTCGGTGAACTGCTGTCAACTCCTATTGGGCCATCCATCCATCTCGGGCCTGGCCACCAAACGTAAACAGACAAACAGATCTGAAAGAGGAGGTCTAAAAGAAGTCCACCAATGGTGAATGAAGAATAAGGAGGAGAGTGACTTGTACACTACAGCCTTCAAGTTTTCGATTGAGGTTAGGAATATGGACGGGGCAGCGAGCAGTTCTTTGACAGATACAGTGAAAGATTAACCAAAAATTATATCTAGAAAGATTAGAAACTTGTTAGAATGTCAAAATAGGACTCCTGTAGCATCATTGTTAATGTATGAACAGATTAAACCATTAAACTGAGAATGCAGACTACACACACAAATTCAAGAACTAAGACTGTAAAGTAATTTGAAGAGATGGAGTCCCACGAGAATTAAACTCCCTCCCCATATAGTACAAAATAAGTATTCAGTCACACACACCCGTCATACAGACACAGCCACACAATTTCATACTTACACATTTACACAGAGGCTTTAAACCGTTTAGTCATACACTGAAATGCTCAGTTACGTACACACAGATGCATGGTCATACACACATCCACGAGTGTGTGTGTACAACTCCCCCATCGTACAGTAGAAACGGCTAATTACGTGCCAGCCGGTTTATCCATCACCAGCGGCATTACAGATGGATTTTTTTCCTGTCATGTTTATCTTATTACTTTTTTCTACTTTATCTTCACTGTAGTTTATATTACTTGTATCTACTTTATCTTCACTGTAGTTTATATTACTTTTATCTACTTTATCTTCACTGTAGTTTATATTACTTTTATCTACTTTATCATCACTGTAGTTTATATGACTTTTTTCTTCTTTATCTTCACTGTAGTTAATTATATTTTACTCAGTTTCCAACCGCATGAATTTAGCTCCAAGCCTCACTCAGCTGTTTCTCTCGCCACACACCACCACCTCACGGATGAGCGAGTTAACGTAATTAAGTCGTGTCGCGTTGTGGTGCCCAAGAACTGCCACCACTCCCGGTTAACCGAATATCCGGATAATGGCCATTTGATATTAACGGCCGGTTTTGCGTCGACCGTCGCCGCGGAAATACGACACGTCGCTCTGGGTGTATAATCATTCCGTCGTTTGCGTTTTTTTTTTCTTCTTTACGGCGATGGGCGTTGCTAGGTCACCGCTCGCCTTTGTGTGGTTTTGGGATGCGTCTTTGGTGAGGAACAGGAAGGCCTGCCAGACGGGTGAAGACATAGTGTGGCGAAAGGGTTATAGGGGTGTATAAAGAGTATGGGAGATAGATGGATAGATAGACAGAGAGATGGAGATAGAGAGAGGGAGAGATAGAGAGAGATAGAGAGAGGGAGAGAGATTCTGTGTCTTCAATACCTCATCTCCAACCGCCTGAGTACGATTTATAGGACCTTTTGGGTATGATACGTAGCCTGACCTTTTTGGCATAACCCTTGACAGGGGTCAGGTCTGAGGGTAATGCCATGATCCCCATTGGGTCCCGCCGCCGTGCTCAAGGGTCGTCGTATCCTTTCGCGCTTCAAGGCGCTTAGATAGAGAACGCGGCGGGGTAAGACGAGAAAGAAGGTGAGAGAGAAGTAGAACTCGTACTCCTTCAGACACATTATTTCGCACGGAGACTTCCTCTTATGTCGTCATTTTCAAGTGACGTTGAAGAATTCCAGTATCTTGCAATGTTCCAGGAAAGTGACGTTGAAGAATTCCAGTATCTTGCAATGTTCCAGGAAAAGATCTCGGTAACCTTTACCGTTCCAGGAAAATATTCCAGTAACTAGTAATGTTCCAGGAAAAAGAATCCCACTAACCAGTGGTGTTCCAGGGAAAAAATTCCAGTAACCTATACATTTCCAGGAAAAAAATCCAGTAGCTTTTACTGTTCCAGGAAAAAGAATACCAGTAACCTGTAATGTTCCAGGAAAATGTTCCAGTAACCTTTACTGTTCCAGGAAAAAAGCCAAGTACCCTTTAATGTTCCAGGAAAAGAATCCCAGTAACTTGTAATGTTCCAGAACCTTTCCTGGAAGGGTCTGGTTGGACGACAAGCACTGGCTACACCACGAGCATTATGCAAATGGATGCAACGTTCATGATCCATTAAGACTGGAGAACGAAGACTCGACACTTGAAGCACGACGGTACGACCCTTGAAGCACGACTATACGACCCCCCTCGGATATGACGACATGGTCTTTGACCTGATCCCTTAAGGGTCAGGTCAAAGGCCAAGCTATCATTTATCAAGGGTCGTACCGTCGCGTTCAACGATTGTACCATCGTGTTCAACGATCGTACCGTTGCGTTCAAGGCTCGTTACATCGCGTTCAACGATCTAACGTCACGTTCAAGACTCGTACCATCGCGTTCAACGATCGCACCATCGTCTTCAACGATCGTACCATCGTGTTCAACGATCGTACCATCGTGTTCAAGGCTCGCACCGTCGTGTTCAAGGCTCGTATCATCGCATTCAAGAAGTCCCAAAGGCAATTAACAACTTTTACCGAGATTCCATTCAGAGAGATCCAGGGACCACGGATAACGAGCTAACCCGTCTGAATTACCTTCACTTAACCGGACGTTAAAGCAGACCATTTTGCAGCCTTAACCCAAAAACAAACCCGGGCCAGCAGGACATCCTAACTTAACCTCCCCAACCTTAACCAAAGTTAACCCAAGCCTGTATAACCTAACTCCTGAGCCCAACTTTTGCCCGGCTGAAGGAGTTTTAATACACAAGTTAACAAAGTTTCGCCTTGATATTCTTCCAGCGTTTTCGATAACTGCCCCCCAAACTGTCCAAGAAGAATCATTCCCACAGCACCTTACCGGAGGGCCGCTGTTGGAGGCTCGGGAACCCACTCCCCCACCACCACCAAGGTAGACTTCCTCCACCACCGCCGACACTAACAACCTCCACCAACAACCTCCACCACACTGGTATTTACCATCACGCACCTGCTCTGTATAGGGGCATGTGACATATATGTTACCGTGACACACTTACGGAATAATGTTGTTACATCACACACACACACACATATATGTATATATATGTGTGTGTGTGTGTGTTTGAATAGATAATTAAAGTCGGTAAAGAAAAGAAGAGAGGAAAAACAGGATTCGACTTAGGACAGAGCCCTGCCATAGGTGTTCAGTGGTTACTCCTCGTACGCAGAACAGGTGTAGCGGATGCCAGCCGGCAACGCGAGCCAGACCCTCAAATGGGGGGAGGGAAGTGACTATTTACCCCTTTGGAGATGGTAGAAGGGCGCATCAGGTGCGTATATAATCTCTCCCACAACTATTTATCACCCTTTACCGGCACAGGATAATGCTTAGCAGTACAAATTACAAGGCTTGAGTGAATATAGTGTTGTCATTAATCCAGGGGCAATTAACTTTAGCTGAGTGTAATTAGTCTTCGTGACTTAATTAGCTGAGCAGCAGTTATTACCTTGGCTATTGACGAGGTTTACGAGGCAAGCCACTCGTTATTACGCGAGAGAATCGCGTTAATTGGAAAGGAGACACCGATTACATTATTTGCCAATTAACTCGCCCACGATACACTCATATATATATATATATATATATATATATATATATATATATGTATAATATATATATATAATTCGGTTTTTTCATTCATCCACCACTTACGAAATTACTTCAATGCAACCTTTCCGATAATTTTTCTTTTTAGATTTCATGTTATGGGTTTTGGTTATTCCTTCATTTGATTTGAATACTTTAAGGCCGTGATTAGGTCACCCACTGTCCTTCTCTCTTCCATGGTGAGCAAATTTAAGGCCTCGAGCCTTTCCCTGTACCCAAACTCTTTTAATTCTGGTACCATCTTTGTTGCTGTCTTCTGGACCTTCTGTGATAGTACTTTTTGCTTCTTTATGTGCGGTGGCCAAACTTGAGAGGCATAGTCTAGATTTGGCATGATTTAGGACGTGAACAACTTGCTGAATATTTCCTTATTCATATATAGATGAATGCTTCTCGTACATTTCCCAGCCGGCAATTTGTCTCGTTTACTATTCTCCTGATGCGAGACACTGACGATAAGTTAGAGATGATGTCGACTCCCAGGTATCTCTCATATACAGATTCCTGCTGGATGATACTGGTGTTGAGGTCCTTCTTCACTGTAACCCATCATCGTTACCTGACGTATACTTGGGTCGAATTATACCAATGATGTATAAGATCAACTTTGGAGTCTGTCGAGGTCCTCTTTTGAGTTGATGCAGCCGCCCTCCTCTCTCTTCACTTCCTTCGTGATCTTTGCATCACCTGCATACCTATTCAGGTTGGAGTCTATATACCCTCAGGCAAAATCAAGAAGAGTAATGGTCCCGAGACAAATCCCTGCGGCACTCCGCTGGTAACCTCAAGGAGGCTCCTTTGACATGCGTCCCTTGTTCCCTTCAACTAAGATAATCTCTTGCCCATCGAAGGAGTCTTTCTCCCCACCCCCCCACCTCGCTCCTCACTCCTGCCTGGGGATGCTGCTCCTCAGTCAGCCTTCAATGCAATGCAATAGTTATTTGCTTCCCTACTGGCAGTCCAGGTACAAAGACTCTACCCAGCCTTCACACACACACACACACACACACACACACACACACACACACACACACATATTTCACCCGCAAGTGCCCCATTCTTTGACCTACCCAAATGGGGAGGTTTAACAGCTGGGTTGGCTGTGATCCTGCTGCCCTCTCTAGGACTCGAACACAACCGTTTAAGATTTATGTTTGCGGATGTATATTTGTGTGTGTGTGTTTTTTTATGAGTTTGAGAATGCATTTTCTTTTATATGAATATTTGCCTGTGTGGATGTATAAGCACGTCTGCTCCCCCCTAGTTCACCATCCGCTTCGTATGTTCGTATGTTAACGTATGTTCCTCAACATTCACGGTATTGTAGACCTCGTTACATCCGGGATATGGAAACGAACAGGACCCGTATGGAGCATTTTTCATTCCACGGTCGGCTTGTATAAATCAACAAGGTTAGGGGGGGCCCCCCCCTCCACCCTCACACACCCCCCCCCCCCTCCCCTGCCCACAAACTGCCCAAATTGAGACTGAATTTATTAAGCGTTTTTAATGGCATCATAAATCTCTGAAAAATTAATGCTAGGCGCAGCAAAAACCACCCAAAGTGGAATTTATTGTTTGAGATTTTTTTTTCCTCTCTCTCTCTCTCTCTCTCTCTCTCTCTCTCTCTCTCTCTCTCTCTCTGTTCTTTTTTCTGTTTTTTT
>JAYMFT010214072.1:0-11462 GCA_038088735.1 Panulirus argus
ATTATAGTGAATAGAAGGAGCGGAAGGATTCACAGAGAAAGTATAGTCGGGGGGGGGGGGCGGTACTACTACTGCTAGAGCCCTTCCACTCATTGGCTGGAACCCGGAGATTCTTAGCACCTCATGATGCCTGGGACTAAGGGCCACAGACGTAATGGTCCATACACGAGGTAAAGGAAAAGCTTATATACTGGGCTTAAGGTTTTCTTTTATTATAAGATACTGTGCCTCACACTTGCTGAGCCTGGCGCTGGGTACGTCCATCTGATGCAGACTTTGTGAGTGTGGAAAGTCTGGTGTTTACTGCTATTTACTCTGATAGATGTTCATGCAAGGAACCGTATCTATGAAGCGGTATTGTTTTGTGTCCATAACGCTGTAAAAAAGGGAGGTATTTGAGGAACATAACTGTCTGTTGAAATAGACCATAACTGAATAAAAGAAAGGAGACAAATGAACACAGAATATAGACACATATAGGGTTACCAATTAGATCGAAATGATTAGGATATCAACTGTGATTCACATCAAGTAATTGTCAGGAAAACAACCTGAACAAGTCACTTAGTATCAAAGCCATGAAAATAACACATGATTCACGATAATAATCAGCAAATGAATTTCGAAGTTTATTGGCTCTTCGTGTTTTTTCCAGTGCGCTGTAATGTCAAGGTATTCCTAAAACTGTTATAAAGATGGAAATGATATACATATCTTTAGAAATGTTCATATAAAAGTTTTTTATTATTTTCTCATAATCTACGATAGTGAAATCTCTAAACTGGCGCAATGGGAAAAAATATGTGCTATACAACATACACTTTGAAAACTCAGGTCCTATGCTCACAGAGAGTTCGAGCAGTGTAGAGAGCATATCACCTCACGCTCCACACAACCTCTCCCCTTGCTGTGGGAGCATTGATATGTTGAGCATAAAGCCGGAGTGCATGAGTCTCACGACGCACCCTTTCACAGCCATAAACACAATGTTTACAAAATAAACTTGGGAGGATACCGACACCTCTCTCCAGCCTCCTCCAGACCCTCAACCATCCCAGACGTTGATGACGATGATGGTACACATTATCTTCATCTCAACGACCCTGTGACGCTCTTTATACTCCTGTTTTACTGCTAAAGCTCCGTTACACACACACACACACACACACACACACACACACACACACATACATGGCCGTGCAAAATGAAAAGAGGCATTAGTGTTTAATCTGGGTAAAATAAATATATTCAGATGATGCTAAAAGACAGGCCCATAGGGCGTCGTTCCTCCAACAGCCAGGAGTGTGTTGGCTGACTGCGCTGCCTCCTCGACACTCTTCTATACAGACAAGCGTAAAGTAAGGCAAGAGTAGTGGCAGGTGCAGTGGCTAGGTTGGCTGTATTTCAGAAGGTGCCTGACAAACGAAGGATTGGTAAGGTAGTTTCGGGAGGGGTGGAGAAACTGAGGACGCTGAGGGAATATTATTTGGGTCATGGGATGTGTTAAACAGACGTTACGGTGAAGTAAAACACGAAATTGCCTGGAACAGTGACCAAAAGTGATTACTGATAAGAGATGACGGTCTTCATTAAGATTCTGTGGAAGATGGTTTGAATGAGGGAGGACCTGGCGTAATGTGGTAATCAAACGATATAAGTCCTGGACACAGAGAAGCTTTCACTGCTCTTCCATTCTGCACAGTATGACGGAATGATACAATAAAAGTATTTTACGAGACGGTAAGTAACACTCAGGTTTTTGAGCTTCAGTGATGAATTACTGACGACCAGTCGTTTTTGAAGGTTCAGCACCATTAAAGGAGAATTCTGGGTTCACTTAAAAGAAAAATATAATGGTGCACTTTTCCCCACAACAGACTAAGAATGAAATATCTCGCGGTGAATTTCTTAGGGATACTTGCTAAAAAAGCTCATGGTTTCACGTCCAGCAGAATGTGAGACGCTTGTGTAACGGGTCCATTAAACAACCTAATGTAGTATAGTGCGAAAGGCTCCAGGCTGACGATGGGCGACTGGCCTGAGATAAGATGGATGGATAACCTGGGAGATGATGCTGGGAGAGGAGATGAGGGGAGACGTGAGGAAGGATGGGAGTGAACTAAAGGGATGATATGAGGGTGAGGAGATGACCTGAAATACAATAGGGTATGAACTGAGGGAAGAGCTAGTCAACTAGCCCCTTTACAGAGGCTGATAGCTAACTAAAACTGTATGTTTATCGCATCCTAATAAATCTTAAGGTTATTTGTATCTGTCATGACTTTTATTCCTAATCATACGTTTTATTCGTTACTCTACGCCACCCGTAAACCATATCGGAGATATCGCTAGATGACAATCTCACAATACATAGTGAATCCTGTCCTTCATTTGATCATATTTAGCATTTCCCAGTTTTAAAGAATCAGAAGATACGAGGTGAATATGTGTAACATATAGTTTATGCCAAAGATAGTGTATCTAACACAATAACCTTATCCAGTAGATAATTCCAGTAAGCTCAATTTGTTGTTCTTCCTATAATTCATCTGTTGCATTCCTATAACACCGTTCATACAGTTATATGAAAGATAGCTCGATTTAAGTTCGCACTCCTCTATCATTCATAATTCGTGCTTAAGTCAAATATCATAATAGCCGGTACAACGTTCACTTCCCTATACTGTCTTCTGCTGCTGCATGTTACGATATATATTATCAAATACTAGTCCCTTGAGAACGACGGTGTAATGCTTAGGTATAATTGCCTGGCCCTTAGCGTGACCCTTGACAGCCAGGTCAAATGCTATCTCATCATATATAAGGGTCGTACCGTCTTGGTAAACAATCGCATCATCGTGCTCAAGGGTCGTACCTTTTTGGTCAGCGATCGCATCATCGGGCTCAAGGGTCGTACTGTCCTGCTCAGAGTTTTAATATTCCTGTCTTCCATCTAACCCACAGCAGTTAAAACCCATTGAGATGAAAATCCTCCTTACATCTTTACTCTCTTCGCTTTGCACACATGGGATACTTTTCCTATTCTATTCACCGTCTGTCCACCACTTGTTACCCTGCCAATACCCAGTACTTTTCATTCTCTTGTGTCACACTCGTCCGATCATTTTCCATCTATACTTCATTCACATTCCTCAGACTTCATACGTATTCCCTCAAGAACGATGAAACAAAAATATATGATGAAATAAACTTCCTTTGCGCTACCAATTACAGGTCTTGATCAGTTACATTTTCCGAAGTGCAGACAAAGGCGGCAAGGCTGCTCTCGCCTGGTCAACGCTTACTGTTTAGACAGCAGATTCCACACCTGTTTTCCCTTTTTGTTAGCCGAAAATGAAATCTTGGGCAATGTCTCAGTAGAGAATAATTCTATATCGCTTTGTTAATTGGATGCCTTGCCGGCCTATTTTTGAAAGTTCAAAGATAATGGACTCTAGATTATTATGTAAGTCTTTTGTCCATCATAATCTATATAATCTGGAAGAGAAGAGTTTAGGATGGTTCATTGGAAGGCATCTGGAAATGCTTGTTTTGTTTTACTCAATTTATTGCATCCCAGGGTGTTAAACCAATACAGTTACAATGTAGTACACAATATTGAAATTTAAAAGGCCCTTGTGCCACGCAGGGCACTTAAAGTGTGCTAGTGCACGGCACCCTGATTTAACACCGGCCAAAGTGCGGGTGGCGAATGAGAACCAGATCTAGGTTTTCGTGTATTAAGAGGTGGTGACATATTGGGGTGAAGGACTGTCCCCGCGTCAGCATGTCACTGACCACGGGACAGTTCAGGCAGTAGCGTTGTAATGTGTTCGAGTGGGGTGAGTTACATAGGGGAGCAAGAGGAAAAGTGGGGCTCATCCTCCAACCCGGCAACCTGCCACACAGGTCTGTAACCCAGTCTTAGACTAACTGAAATTATATTGTGCTTGCGGACCATAAGGTCTCGGCGACGGTATTTGTATCGGTGTAGACGGAACGAATCATAGTGTTGTAATGATACCCTGTCTGGTCTCAGTCTGTCTCTACAATGGGCTGTGGGAAGGAGTGCCGCTGAGCGAATTCTCGACCGATAGCAGGTGAATGAGGCTGAGGGACCAGCGCCACGGAAGAGCAGACTGCAGGCAGTTTTGGCTAATTGGTCAACTGTGTCGCAGTGTATGATTCCTATATGTGAGAGTATCCACAGAAATCTAATATCTAAACAAAGCTCTCGTACCAGTGCTAAGAAAGACAATATTCTTTGTAATACAAAATGGCAGCAGCTAGGTTTAGAGGATGAAAGAGCCTGATGGGCAGATTGTGGATCACATGTAACTATTCCCTTTAGTCTTCTCTGACAGAAAAGACTAACTGCATCGAGGACCCCATACAGTTCACAGAATGTAGAGCTGGAGCAGCCGAAGAGTCTGCGGCCGACCCAGCCACCCTCTAGCGGGTCCACATCAGGTGAGAATACGGCACTCCCCGCTCTCCCAACTGGTTGCAGGGAGCCGTCTGTGTAGAGGAGGTGTGGTGAAGGGACTGAGGTGGACACTTTTACAATGGTCTCCAGAGCCAATTGCTTCTGTAAGAGAGGGGCGTCCGCCTTCGAGGTGGGAGTGTAGCAGACTGCTGGAGTGGGAATCATCCAGGGAGGAGGACCATGAGCAACCTCTGCTTCTGGAACATTAATATTTAGTCTCTGAAGCATAGAACATACAGTTTTAATGAGTGTGCAACCGCCAGGCTGAATTTGAGATATGGATAAGTGAGGTTCCAGGGAAGTCTTAATGCCATGAGAGTAATGAGGGGCAAACTGGGTAAAAAGGAGACATTTTTTGGAAATGCGGTGCCGGAGTAAAGATTAAGAAAATTATAAGAAAGGTAAGAGGGTAATAGATATTAGGACTTATATACTGGTGCTTGTTGTCGAATGATTTTTCCTGTTTACGAGGCCCTTGTAATGTCTGTCAAAGCTACAGACAGTCTTAAGGGACTAAACGCTTGCATTGTAGAGATGATTTATAGAAAATAACCACCATTGATTTGATTCATAACTGTAGGAAGACACTCGATACTCTGCCTCCCAATCACTAGACCATGTTTGTTTATAATTTCTCATTGTTCCTATCTGTGAACTGAATAAGTTCATGTGAACTAGCAACTTTCGAGGAACTGGTAAATCACCAGGAACTGGTAACTTTCTTTTAACTCTGAACTTTTTGTAAACTGGTAACTTCCTGTAAACTAGTAACTTTCTGAGACCTAGTAAGTTACTCTAAACTGATAAGCTTTTGTAACCTGGTAACTCCCTGTCAACTGGTAAGTTCCTGTAAACTGGTAACTTCCCATGAACTGGTAACTTCCTGTAAAGTGGTAACTACCTCTGAATTTGTAGCTTTCTGCAAACTGGTAACTTCCTGTAAATTTGTAGCGTCCTGTAAACTGGTAACTTCTTATGAACTGGTAACTTCCTGTAAACCACTAACTTCATGTGAAATGGTACATTCCCGTGAAATGGTGGCTGCCTCTAAATTGATAACTTCCTATTAACTGGTAACTTCCTGTAAAATAGGGATTTCCTGTGAACTTGTAACTTCCCGTGAACTGGTGACTTCCCGTGAACTGGTAACTTTCTGTGAAGCGGTAACTTCCTGTGAACTGGAAACCTCATGTAAACTATCAATTTTCCGTAAACTGGTAACTTCCTGATAATTGCAAACTTTCTGTGAACTGTTAACTTCTTAGTAATTTCCTGCAAACTGCCAATCTATTGTGGAATGATAACTTCCTGTAAACTGGTAATTTCTTGTGAACTGGTAACTTTCAGTGAACTGACAACTTCATGTAAACTAGGAGCATCCTGTCAGCTGAAAACTTCCTGACAACTAGTAACTTCCTGTCAACTGGTAACTTCCTGTAAATCGGTAACATCCTGTCGACTGGTAACTTTCTGTCAGCTGGTAACTCCTTTGATATGGTGACGGAGAAGCCAACACAGACCAGGAGTTGTGGTCAGTATAGAGGCATTCATAAATTCTCTCTCTCTCTCTCTCCCTCTCTCTCTCTCTCTCTCTCTCTCTCTCTCTCTCTCTCTCTCTATCTATCTATCTATCTATCTATCTATCTATCTATCTATCTATTTATCTATCTATCTCTCTCTTTATTTTCTCCATGACCAGATACTGTACCCATAAGTTGGCGGTAAACTACAGAAAACATATTTCACTAAGATTTAACCAACGCGAATCAATTTATGTTTCTCTATTGATCCAGTTCAATGCAGCAGCGAGGTAATTGTTTCCTCTTGCTCTTGAGTCTGTTGTACAAAGTATCGTGTGGCCCGTCTCATCTGGTCTGACTCAATGCTGTCTCTTATGTACCTTCTGTCACTCCACATGATTTTCCCGAGGTCCAGATGCTGGAGATAAAGTAATAGATATCTCTCCTGAGTACTGACCGACTTGAAGGACGGGAGTTTAAGGGGTTGCAGAACCTGGGAGAAGTTTGTTGGAAAGTTCTTAGAAGTGAGGTGGGCAAGAGGAGGTCAGGAAAGTAGGAGAAAAGTATGCAGGTGAGAGAGTCTTAGGCTCAACAGAGGCGACAGATTGTCGGAATTCTTGCTTGCCCTGCTGAGGCTCCCGTCTTCTGTCACAGTAGGACCACATCCCGGGTCACTACAGTACGATGACCTTTTTTAATATATGTTTGAAACTGCCTGCTGTCTGGTAATGTTCTTTTGCCTTTGAGAACATGTACCTTATCTTGAACTTTAACTCAAGCACAATATCTACATTAAGATTCAATGCAGTTCTGACTTATTAAGACCTTTTAAGAATTTCCAACGGTGAATTAATTGTAATAATGACTGGCTGCAGGTGCAGTGGTCTCTCGGGTGGCTGTCGTTTTAAAAAGTGAGGCTAAGTTTGCTGAGGATAATGACATGTGACGAAATAAAATTGAGGCACTATTGAGAACGTCAGCATGGGGAGCGGGAAGATAAGACGCTGTTGAGGATATCGACACGTATTAGGCATAGTGCGATGCTGAGGACGTTGACATGTTATAAGGGAGACAAGACTACTGAGGACTCCTAAACAAGATACTGCTGAGGACGTTGATTATTAGTGAACCCTCCTCTGCATGAAAACTACGCCATGATAAAAATCTGATATTATCAATATAAAAGATATTCCATTTGATATAGATTTTACCTTCGCACTCTATGGAAAGGTTTCCTGGATATAAAAAACAGTGATTTAACTATAACACGTGTGTGTTTTATAAGACAAAATCAAATAATCATTACTGTAAAACGTTGACCGTTAATAAAAGATTTCACTGAAAATGAAAAAAGAGTACATATTATTAGTTGTGTGATCACAAAGCTCCAAATGTTTTCAAAATATATCAACAGCAACAATGACCAAATGATCAATGACTGATTCATATATGGGCTTTAACCCGTGGATGCACGACATTTCCTCTCTACACCACTGCATGACCGGTCAGTTTGACCCCATCCAATATTCCTCAATATAATATCTGAAGGAATAATATAAACAAACTGTATTGGATGCATCTATATTATACATGATATCTGATAATTGATGCAAAAATTAGAATCATTTTGAAGCAAATTGATGAGAATTTAAAGAAAAACTTAGCAAATAATAAACGGAAACTTGTCTCCTTTAAATGAACATGAAACGCCATTGTCAGGTCTACTTCTCACATGAGTAATGTGTTACAAAATAATGTTCAGGGCATACAAATTCGCAGCACAGCTTGGATTTTTGTTCTAGTTTTTCTGCCTTTATTTCCTGGGCACACTGAATATCTTGAACATTTCTTTTAAGAAACAGATGCAGTAACTCGGTCCTGTCCTGAACTGCATCAAGCAGCGCCAGCATTCCTGGCTTCCCTGTACTTGAGACTCAAAGCCATGCACAGTTCAGAGTAAAAGTCGTTTCCTATTGCTTTTGCCCCTGTGAGGATCCGGAAATACGCATGTGCAGAGAACAGATACACTGTAGCATGCCAGATCAACTAAGTTGCACCAAACAGGAACATGCCATCTTTTACTCGTGTATTTGACACTGTACATACCAACTCTCTCATCTACACGTCAAACACCTCCTTTAGTTGAATCTTAGTACAGTATCACTTCCGGTTTCCTTTTGTTCCAACCACTCAATCTCTTATCTTTGTGCTGGCCCTACAGTAAAAACACATTCTTATTTTTCTTGGCCTTATACGACACTATTTGTGCCCCTTCTTCACTATAGGCGAAAACACTTTCAAGCAATTTCTGTTTTACCTCCTGCAGTTCCTTCGGTACTTCCTTTCTGTTACCACGAATTGTTCCTACTAACGACATTTTTTTGTGATGCAAGCTCTCTAGCTAATTTCAAGCTGATGAAAAAATTGTCATACGTGACATTTCTTCCCGTTCCATGTAACTGAGTTGTGAGCTTTAGTACAACATGCATTCCTGATTCACGAGGGCTCTCATCTTTACCTGTATATATATCAATATTCGATGCGTACTATGTGACAGTATCCGTCAGAACCCAGAATTTTAGCTCATATTTGGCAGGTTTTGATGGTATGTACTGAATGTACCTACAACGTCCCATATACGGATATAATTACTAATCAAAGGTAACACACTCACTATGTTGGTAGCATCGTTGAGAATTTTCTACAGATCCATCTAATAGCAAGCCAACAGCAGCGAGTTTATCCCTAAACAGTTTAATGTTTCGTGTACCTGGGTTATCAAGACGTAATGCTCTGTAAATCTCTTCAAATCTGTTGAGTGTCATTATTTTAAAAAATATAGGGGGGTTAAATGAGGGATTCCACAATTGCCTCACTGCTTGATTTTTGCTTTTGTAGACCCCCCTTATAATATACAAGCCTTCATAAGCATGAAGTTCATCAAGTGTCAATAGTTTCCAGTCGTTGCTCGTCCGTTTTCCTTGCCTTTTTGTTTCATTCATAATTGTAGTCATCATTCTGTTGTCGAATATAAGGTCAAAAGCGGAAGATATGTCTTGAGTTTTCTACTCGCAGCATATGAAATAATTCCAGTGCTGTCAAACACAACTTATTTCCTGAGGATGCATACATAAACTCGTCATCTCTTCTGGCAGCACGTGAGATCGTAGCAGTAACATGTTTGACAATCGTCGCCAGTATTACCGTCAACTGTATCAGAACTGTCAACTGAAGTGTCGCCAGGAGGAGGTATAAATTCATCACATATATCATCCAATTCTTCGTCTATGTATCTTATCGAAAATGTTCAATACGCGTATTGTTCTGGTATTCAACACGTGTAATGTTCTGGAATAGAAGAGATTTATTTATTGCTTACATAAATATTTTGTTTATTAGAGCATTTCTATCAAAATACTACAGTCCTTCAGTTAACAACAATCATATATTCTGTACTGCTCATATTTACAAGATAAAGCTCATATATTTCAAATAAATAACCTGGGGTCAACTTGACTCCAGTCATGCATTGATGATGAATTAGTTCAGAACACGCCAAATTTAAACTGTTGAGCGTTACAAAGGCTTTCACTAAAAGAGACAACGATAAATTATTTAAACTATCAAGGTGCGAATCTGTTTCAAGCACCCAAATGAAAAATATTGAACGTTTTGACGCTGCTGAGGTCAGTATGAACCCGTTATGCATCCACAGGTTAACTGGTGCAAAACTTTTATTTTATGGAAATTGTTTTGTTTATTGTTAGATCAAAGGACATGATGTATTTACTCCAAGTGAAAGATGAAATTGCTTTTGGTAGAAATAAAAACTGATTGAATATATGGTACACCATAACGTCAGCAACAACAATAACTAGAAGTTTATCGTATTCATTTTTCATATGATTACTCTTGGTCATGCATTCTACTTATATTTTGTTCAAAATGAATGAACAAGACAGGGAGCAGTTTACAAATATTGCCGTCGACAAAGCTATCTAGTTTGTATTGATCTTCCCTAATATTATGTTACGATTCTCTGTGCATCTAATAAGGGAAGACCCAATGATATATATCTTGGTCAGGGAGTTACAGTTAATAACCGAATTAGTGTTTCTCTAATCAATACAATGGTCATGATTTTTAACATTATTAAACAAATCACTTGATTCTTGTCTTTTTCTTTTACAATATCTATATTGCTTAAGTCTAACCAGTCTGCCCAGTATAAAACATATCATAGCTTTTACAGAGTATTCTTTAAACACAACCTGCAGAACTTTCCGGCGAGTTTTTGTTAAGATTCTTAATAGCATTGTTATTGATGAAGGGAAGTGGCCGAGTGGTTGGGTCGCTCTAGCATTGGCTGATGTTCAGTAGCCTCGGTATAGGCGGACTTGGTCACCTCAGACGACGTATATCTACGTGCTGGAGAACCATATATTTCTATATTGATCCGAAGATGATGATTATGATTAGTACAATATAGACTTTGTAATTTCACGTAGAAGATATGATAGACCGTTGGACATGTTGAATAATCATTCAGATATGAATATCGAAAAGAGATAGTAGGATTTACTCCATAAGAGAAAACATAACTTTAATGCATAATGATAATGTTCAACATTCTGGTTCAAGTCAGCAGGATAAAACTGGTCTAGTGTTAGCCTAGTCAGGTCGTTGAAAAATAAACTTTCCCATTTTTGTGAATGTTTTACTGCAAATCATGTCAGGTGTCTGAGTTATCAGTTTACGTATGTTTAGGTCGTGTTGGTATTGACTGCTGAGTACTGCCAACGTTCGTGCAACAACGTCATATACAAATACAATAATGATGATGGATATGTCGCTCACACAATGATTTTCGCACCCAGTACCAGTTCAATATATCCGTCCTTCTCTTTTACACCCTCTCCAAATCTCTGTTAAATCCGGATGTCTTGGATTTTGTGTTCGACGATTCATCTACCTGTTTATACATGCTGAGTTTCTTTTACATTTCATAAGATTGAAATATTGTTAATCTCGATAACTTTATCAGTGACTCCCGAAGCGCCATCAAGTTAGCCGTGTATAGGAAGGTAAGGTTACAAATTGTGCACCATACTTTGCTATTCTGGAGTGTTCTTTGTACAGCAGCGAGAAAAGTCCTGGAACACACTTGAAGTCTCGGTACGTACTCGGTTGAAATTGTTCGAACCCACCGTATCTGCGTATCAAGACAAGCATTCATACAGCCTCACTCAGGCAAATAGTGACTGAAGCTGTATCGAACCCTCTCTGTCTACCCGATGAGATAGATGATTTGGCAAACGATGGTGATAGGAACTCGGTTAAACGTCAGAGACTTATTCTCTCGAGATATATACTTCCATGAACAGAGATCAGATCAGTTAGAAAAATCTTCTCTCATGGAATGTAACTCGGAGGACCAAGTATGATGATATATATAT
>JAYMFT010214083.1:0-11462 GCA_038088735.1 Panulirus argus
ATATATATATATATATATATATATATATATATATATATATATATATATGTGTGTGTGTGTGTGTGTGTAGAGAGAGAGTTCTTTTAGATTACTGGAGCACAAAATTACTTCTTTAATACTACCGACAAAGCAAAGCTCAATCTCTATTCACATGGCACAAAATCTGACAAGCCTTCAGTATGATTTATCTGCAGATTAGCCACAGTAAATGAGATTTATGTATATGAAAAATTTTACAGTGCACCAGGCCGTATCGTACGAATGCTTTAGTTTTACCTTGGAAGGAGAGCCCGTCCTTCTGTCCAACGTTTGTCTTCACTCTGCTGCCCATGGGGGACTTACTTTGATGATCTAAGCAGCTGGAGCCGACATGCCACATGGTTTCTTAATAAAGGAATAAATTCCTTCCACACTGGTTAGAAATGCCGGCCACAGACGCTCTTTATGATCCCTTGCAAACGTCGGTAAGACGTTTGAATACGACGTTGCGAGAACTGAACTCCATGATACGATACTTTAGTACGATGGTCCCTGGCCTTTGACCAGACCCCTTAGGGATCAGGTCAGTAATCACGCTGTCATACCCAAGCGTCGTATCGTTGTACACAAGGATTGTAACACCTTGCTCACGGGTCTTAGTTACTGTCGTGGTAAACAGACTTTAAGTCTCCTGGCATTTTGTGTCATTATAAGGACTTTTTGTGTGAGAACGTTTTCAGATCTCTCCACACTGGCTAAGTTTTCCTCGAGACTGCCCCTCCTACACTACTGCACTCGAGCGGAATACCATCAAACACAATTACACATTCGTAAAACAACTTTGTTAGACAGTTAGACCTATGCATAACAAATGATAATGTATTTAAAGACAACTCTAATCTCTCATAAGTGGGTTTTATCGTGGTAATAAATTGTTGGACGTAACAATGGGACCCAAAAATGTCACTTCATTGACTATTAAGACAAAAACGAAATATGCATTGCTGAACATATGAATATATGAATGAATTGTTCACAATGTGTGCATCGTATTACCGTTCATTCTAGTAATTCTGAAAAATATAGAGCCCAATATTTGCACTGCATATGGAAGTGATTTTTGTGGGCAGCATAATTAGAGTACATTATACGCCCTTGTGTTGAGGTACGAAATTGATACGAGGCTGAAAAATGATTAGAGTGTAATGTAAAATATTATTGGATATACATTTGTACCGGAGTCAGATTTAAATCTGTTACGTAATGGATTACAAGCTGAGCTTCCATACCGAATGATTTCGTTATTCTGCTTTTCATCGACGACCATGTGCTACAGGATCGTTAATTTGCTGTTATAATGATAAGAACGGGAAATATTAACACTGAATCTACTGGTAAGGGTGAGGAAAGGGAAGCACCATCGGGGAATCACCATCATAAGAGCAAAGGTATAACACTCAACAAAAAGATAACTTTTGTCACAACACATCTCAAAAATACATGAGGAACACCAGTCAAACACAAATCAGTAACAGCAGTCAGTCAAAGGCAACGGGGAGCTCTACACTGATAACAGATATCACTGTGTGGAAAAGACAGTGAGATTCTCATTGATACCAGATATCACTGTATGGAGAGGGCAACGTTGATTTCTACCGTGATAACATATATCACAATACGAAGGACAGACTGCTTCTTGGGGACACCGCCGCAACAGGAGCGGTAGTAAGACGACCTTGAGGATTCACCTTCCCATTAACAATTAAGCTAAACGTGTGTCCGCCACCCTTGGGCCCTCGCTGGCGCTGTTGTACAGAGGGCTTCCACCGTCACCAGTCACTGACCTACAAAACAAATTTTTCACTTTCAGTAATACCCATCATTGCCTCTGGAGCATCAGCCGTCTTTATACAGAATATAATCCATACCCGCTTTAAATTGTAAATTAAGAATTCACGATTATATTTCAGGATTTCATGGATTAATACAGTGATCATTAGGTGGAAAGCATGAGTCTACGAGTCCAGAATGTGAATCTACCAGCTCAAAGTATGAGTCTACCATTTGGAAGCATTACTCTTCCAGTTTAAACCATGAACCTACTGTTTTTGAATATGACATTACCAGATCAAAGCATAAGCCGCCACATTGCAAACAAAAATCGCATCTTCGCTGATTTCAACCATGCTTTCAAAAATATGAACAATCACGTGATCAAAAACGCCGTGTAGCCTACACCAATCAGGCTTTTCCCTTGTGTGTGGCCACCCGCCCACTGCCTCCCGCCTCTCCTTCGTTCCTTTCCACCTCCCAGCCACCAAGCATAAATTAAAAGCTAACCCCTTCCATTATCTTACGAAACAATACAAAAGTGACCTGAACAGCACTGTAGGGGACGTGTGATCTTCTCAGTTAATGTAAGTACATTGCAAGCAGGAGCAACTGTTCAGCTTGCTATGAGCCGCTGCTCGAGAACATAGGTCTTCACTTCAAGAGAATAAATACTCACTTCGGTATCATGAATCATCTCTTTCGAGAACATAAATCATCACTTCATGAACACATATCATCACTTTAAGAACGTAAATCATCTCTTCGAGACCATAAATCATCACTCCATGAGCATACATCATCACTTTAAGGTTGTAAATCATCTCGTCTAGACCAGATATCAACGCCTCAGGACCATAAATCATCACTCTGTGAATCATCACTTGAAGAAAGTGACTCATCTCTTAACGTCCAAGAATAATCGTCTCGCGAACATAAATCACCCCATCAAGGGTATAAATCATTACGGTAATTCAAAAAGACACATCCCACTCAGAAGATATGTATATTTATATCATGCATCCCCAGGCCCTGCACTCCACGCAGGAGCAGAGAAATGAACTCCATTGGAAAGACATGATCCTCGACGAGACTGAACTCTTTTCTGTCGATGGACGAGGATACAGTTTTGCCAAAAATTAATAACCAAAATGTATAATAATAAGATGAAGACAAACAAAATGGATGAGATAAAAAGAATATATATACATTAATTAAGAAAATAAGCAGATTACAAGTGCGACAGAGCACACAACAGGACAAGTCTATAGAACTCCCTGGATCAATCAGAAGCACACACTTCCAGCTATCTTAAGACATCATGATATCCACTTGTTCTATGGCCGAGTCCTGGATTCACGCTCTGGGGCTACAGAACTTCATAGTCACAGTACCCGATCACCGAGTCACTCAGCCGCAACAGCACAATGGTAGTTCGTACTCGCCTCCATTGTTAGAGGGAGCCCTTCTGTTCCCGGGGCAAGGGTTCGATCCTTGCCACAGTACATAACAATCAAATGACAGAAGTTTGAGAAAGTTCTAAGATGTTCATGGGAATATTGCTCTCCAGGAAAAGAAAGTCCGTAAAAGCACGCATGACAGTTGAATAATCATACCGCACTCATGCTAAACTGTAGGAAGAGCGAAAAGAATATTCTCTTATTTAGTAAACGAATTCAACTCCTGCGCATTTCTGCGCCTGGAAACTGAATAAACCACAGTGGGGAGAAGGTATGTAGAAATCATGTATTCACCTCCCTGAAGCAAAACATTTACCAACTCAGCCTCACAGGGACCAGATCATTGTGAACCTTTGTCACAGATTTCTTGCTCCACCGGTAATGTTTCCAGCCATCACCTGCCGCCGACTCGCTACCCGGCCACGGGTGCTGTAACACCGGGGCATCATCGCCACTGACTCCGGTCACTCTCCCTTCCTCATCCGCTAGGAACGACAGGGAACGCTCTATCTTTTGACCAAGTTTGGGCGAGATCAGTTTAAGCCATCTCGGTGCTTAGTCACCTGCACCACAGGCAGTGGAGACCAGGAGACCTGTGGTCATACGAGATAGTCAGATAAGAGACAGATAATGCAAGACAAATGTAAAGCTGGAGCACTAGGCACACAGCTAGATAGTGAGATGCCACAGGGAGACAGCTGAGCGTACATACAATTAGACCGCGAAACAGAGAGACAGACATACAAAGGTATAAACAACCGGAATTTTTTCATCTTCTTGTGGGACTTTTCAACATCATCATCATCATCATGGAGGCTACAGCCCAACAGTATCATCTCGAATGTAGCCACAATCCGACGCAACTTTATCTTCTTCCCTAACCCTGCTACTGGTCTCATCACCAACACCTCCACGCCTGAAGTATCAATAAAGCCCATATATAACCATCACCACCACACCATAAACCCAGATAACCACCGCCAGCAACGGCTCCACCACCACTGCAACAGAACAATCGTTTTATTTTTCCTCATAAAATCACTGCTGTCATCACTATCTCCATGAATCTCATCCTTAGCACGTTTAACACCAGCTGTCAGAGTTAAACCATAACCATCAACCACTGTGCCCAAGATAGTGACGACCCCTTCATCATCCACACCGTCGTAATCATCACCCCACTACAAGAATTTGTAAGTCAACAGTATCACTGTAAAGCGCCCTCTTACAACCACTGACTAACCTCTGAAGCTCTATAAGGAGTTCTGCCCTGAGCTATCCAAAACCCTCAACTCTATCATCACTGCCTCCCTCCATTAGTCAAACTGCCTCGCTAATTGGATGACGTCATGTCTCTCTATTACCGTCAACCAGCCATCACCCAGATCACCAGCTTACTTACTGAAGATATTTCGTTTAATTGGGCTTACACAGATATTCTACAGATCCTCATCAGTTTGGTTATAGGAATACCTCTTCTACCATTATTGCCACGTTAGCTTCATAGACTTTATCAATTGCATCCTAAACAGACGCAAAACCTTTCTGGCTTTTTCACCTTCGTTGACTTTAAAAGGCTCTCGACATAGTCATTCAAAAAACAATCATCAGCAAAACCTCAGCCTTAAGCTGTGTAGATGCCTCGTTCCATGGCTTGCCGACTTCTTCGGTGAGCGGCATCAGGCTGTTAGCTTTTGAAGGGCCATCTCCGCCTTTCCAGTCCCTCACCTGTGAATTCTCCCAGCCCATAAAGATGGAAACCTTGTGCTTCCTCATCCCAATCAATGATGCACTGATGGATTAACTATTAACTTGCTCAGTGGAAGTACGTAGACCATTCTGCTATTGGTATTTGCCTCGGTAACATTATCCCCGACTGCAAAGCTCTCCAAAATACCCTTGGCAACATTGAAAACTGGACCTCCACAACCACAGCACCATTAACGAAAGCAAGATCTCACTCGTGCACATCGACATGGCTTCCAGCTCTGTGATCTTCCCTACTGTCTCACCAGGACCCAGTCCCCTCAGGATGTTCAGTTCACCAGACTTTTCAGTCCCGCTCCGGACACTCTTAGACGGTAAACCGAGCTAGATGGAACATGTCAATTCCATCATCAAATCTTTCAGTTAATGTTTTTCTCGACTTGAGGCACCTGGGTTCCCTGCACCAACTTCATTCCACCCAAAATCATTTATATCTCCCCGCTCAGTCTTCCTCCCTTTCCACTGCAGAATACTGGCTACGAGAAAAGGTAAATATAAAGGTATGCAACTCGCGATTTCTTTATACCATTCATACAAAGGCGCTGAAAACACTGGCCCACCTAACTCTCTCTAACCACCACCCGGGCCTCATTCGAAAGTCTGAGAAGAGGCTGCAGCACCCTCTTCGCCACGTCACCTCCTGTCACTAAAGATCCCTCATGCAAAAGCTGTTGTTTGCCACTATAACCACATGGAGGCCATGAGAGCTCCTAGAGACCGCTGCAAAAACATCCCAGCCATTGTGAACATCATAAATAACCACTAGATTGCCACCACAATGTTTATGTAAAGACTCCCTCTAAACTTGCCCATGTTACAACTTCACTTCTTTATTGCGTGTATAAATTTTGTATTTTCAGCATTTGGTTGCATTCTAATTCCATAAACCGCCGGTTACATTATCATTATTATTATTATTATTATTATTATTATTATTATTATCATTATTATCATTATTATTATTATTATTATTATTATTATTATTATTGTTATGATTATTACTATCATTATCATTGTCATTATTATTATTATTATTATTACTAGTATTATTATTATTATTATTATTATCATTATCATTATTATTATCATTATTATATTATTATTATTATCATTATTATTATTACTATTATTATTCCACACAACTGCCTCTATACCTACCAACACTACATCTACCACCACCACCATCAACTATAGCATCACCTAAATCATCAGGCACAACAACAATCCATTTATCATACCAGGGCAACTTGTAACATCCTAAACACAACCATCGCGCTCAAACTACAACTAACAACACCATCATCCCCGCCCCACAAACAGCGTACCACGACTGCCAGCCCCAGCGGGTCGTGAAGCGTAAACGCAGGAGTGGCCGACCAGGAGGGTGTGCGGGGCTGTGGCCTAATAATTAATTTGGGCATTATCAGGACAGCGATGGATGTCATGTCTGAGCTAATGAATAGACTCACTCCCCTCCCACACTCGCTCCTGCTCTTGCTGACGAGCTTGGAGCAGGGTAGAAGCTGGTAAGTGAGGGAAGGGGGTAGTGAAGAGGCACGGAGATAGAGAGCGAGAGAGAGAATACATGATAACTCCTTTCTCTTCGTTTCCACTTTTTTACTATTCCCCGTTCTCTCTATTTGCCTCTCACTTTCTCTGTAGTTTCCCCACCTCTTCCAGCCTTATATCCTCCGTTCTTTGTAGTTCCATTTCTTTTCTCCGATTCTCTCTTAGTTCCTCAACAAATTTCTCGTTTTCTTCTGCCTGGTGTGAAATGACAATTGCCCTTTTTCTTTGCACTTATCCTATTTTTTTTTTTTTTATTAATTGTTAACGCTGGTTATACTGTGCGTCTACTGCATATTCCGGTATGCATTGTCAACGTCATATTTTTCTGTTTCTTCCTACTCCTTCATGACGATACGTTGCTATGAATCACAGTGATTACACTCTGTTATTCAGCTTCTCAAACTCGACGGCACGACCCGTCGGAATGATCTTACCGTCGAGCTCAAGGGGTTAAGAGAATCTGTTGTCGAACTCAGAGGAAGATGGACGGAATTCTTGTACTTAAAAGATTCTTCTGCCGGATGCCAGGTAAATCTATGGTATTCATGCGGGCTGACGGGTTGGGGTTTACTAAACTTCAAGGGTTCTCTTAAACTCAAAGGTTTATGTTGCCGGACTACAGGTCTTTCTACTAAACACAAATGGTTTTGTTGCTGTACTTTAGGGATTTTCTAAAAATTCATTTTTTTTTTTTTTTTTACTACAAAGACTACCTTTTCGTCGGAATTAAACCCCTTGAAGTTATTCAAGGGTTTAATATGTCGGACCTCAGTTTCTTTTTCAGACTCATAATGTTTTGTTAAAGGACTTCAAAGGTGCTCTTCAACTTACAAAAGTTCTGTCTTCGGAGTTTAGGGGGTTCACGTGAAATCAAGGGGTTCTGTTTCCGTTTCGCAGCACACATCGACTGTTGCTGCCTTAAACAGGGAAGGATTTTGTATTCTGGGGTTTTGGTGCAATAAAAGGGTTTTCGTCGAACTCTTTCGGTTCTGCTTGATAAAACGGGCGGATTGCAGTCCAGGACACTTATTCATACACACGTCGCTATCCGCCATACTCCAGACTTGCGACAAACAACAGTCAACGTATCGGCCTCCGCCATGAGCAAGCTTCTAAACAAAGCGAATCACTGCAACACAAAGGTCTAAACACCAATGGTGAGAGGAACTTTATAACGTCTTGTGGATCTCGACAAAAAGAAAAACAGATGTAAACTTGTAAAGATACATGAACCCCAAGAGATAATAAGCGTACTGAGATTTGTATATCACAGGCGTTTCTGTTACACACTCCTTTACACAGCACAGTCCCATCTGCAGCACAGGCCTTTCTGTACGACGCCGATAAAAAGATCTGAGATAAAATCTAGATTCTGATGGCACAAAAAGAGAGGTGACTTTTTAAAGAACTTAGAGGCAGTGATATCTAAGCAAAGAAAAAGTTAATGCATATGCCATCTCGGTACAACAATATGCATCTTAAGCTCTGAGACATTCCCGCAGCATAAAACCAACTCAACGCAGATATAATTCATAGTTTTTGCCCAGGAAAGAGCAAGACACTGCGACCAGTACGTTTCAACAAGACTTGAAATAAACACATCCAAACAGTTTGTATCAGAGGAGACAGAGCAAGGCGTTGTAAGATTACCTTTTCAATGAAGTAAGAAGAAGGATCCGCAAGAGTTCAAAGACTGAAGGGGCAAAAATTCACTCGTGGAGACGTTGCAAGATGGTTGCCTTAGGGAGATGAAAAAAAAAGGAGAGAGAGCGAAGTGAAACGGTAGGTAAATAATGGCGTGCAATAAAACCAGCCTCAAGAAAATCAGTAAACACTAGATACATAATTCTGTATAACGGAGGACAGGGTGAGACATTGTGAAGTCACCTTTGCAACAGAGCACGAAGCATCAGCAAGAGTTCAAAGACCGTGGCTGTAAAAATTCCCATGTGAAGACGTCGGTAGAGTTGTGTGTCCTACGGGCGATGTGAGACAACTGTTTAATTAAAAGCCGAACATTAAATATGAGGGAAAGAAAATAACTTTTTTGTGGCGATGAGGCGTGGACGGCCGGCTAAACACCTGTCTAGGGCTGGAAGTGAAGGCACGGGCGGCCTAGTCTTCACAGGTGATGGGCTAGTATTGATCTGCAGGCCGCCCACGACACACCTACGCTGGTTCAAGTCAGATGCAGATAATACTTTCAGCTGGGCCGGTATATCCTTGACTACGGCTGCTTAGATGTATACGATTCATTCGGCGCCTGCCCAAGACTGCTAATCGAGGCACGAAGATTCCGCTATGCGCTTGACAAACCCGACTCACCTACCTGTGTCCTCGCCTATACCCATCATTATATTATCCTAATGACTTCATCAATTTGCACCCGTTGATATCATTACTCCCATGGCTTAAAAGTTTCATATTACCCAGTTTCTATCATTCCCAGATCCTATATCTTAAAAACTCCATAATATCTTCACCTACATACTTTTACCACTCTTTTTCATGACTTCACTAACCTTGTGAGTTGATGATTATGGGAAACAAAGAAACAAAGCTGCCTAATATCTCAAGACTTATAATGTTGGTATTCACCACCGTCCTTAACTTTGCTGACATAACTTCACTCTCCGGTGACTTCGTTAACCTCATAATACGAAGTTCCAGTGCAAACAACCCTGGAAAGTGTTCACGTCTCTTAACGCCAAGAACGACGAAGTGGGCGACGAAGGAAATGACGAGGCGGAGGACGGCTGCGATGCCTGAGGCATCACCTTTCTACTGTAAGTCTCGTAAGAGCAGCGAATGTGTTTCAACCTCCTGAGTTGGACGGTGAGACCTTTCAACATGACAGTATTACCCTTCGGCCTGACCCTTCAGCATGACAGTATGACCTTTCGGCACGACGGTGTGACTCTTGAGCATGAAGTGAAGACCCTTCAGCACGACAGCAGGAGCCTAGGATATGAAGGCTTGGCTGCTTCCCAACGGCCCAAGCAGTCCATCCTTTGATACAGACTATACCCAACATGATACCTACCATGAAGATGCACAGAGAAGAGGTAAAGGCAGAAAGCTCATAAACATCCGTATACTCAAAAAATGTACTTAATCAACGGACCCACGTACAGTGTCACAAGTACACACAAGTTTTACACGTGCACCCAAGAAAAATGAAATAAAAGTACTTGTAAAAAAAGAAGAGAAAGAAAAAAAAAAAAAAAACTCTGCAGCAACTGGGAATGGGAAAGCAGTAACCTTGGTAGAGTGAACAGTATAAAGACGCAATTTTTACCTATATCTTTCATCGTCTGTTCTTGGCGCTGACGCGGGATATCCCTAAATCTCACTCGTTTCCTTCTGTAAAACAAAGGAAGACTACATTTCAGCGTTCCTAAAACGTATACTTTGTTAGGCACGTAACGAGAATCTCACAAGATCTGTTTCCCAAAAGATGGGGTGTCGTGTAGGTGCAGCAGGCATTTTTCGTCTGAGCAGCTAAACCATTTTTACGGGAATCCTATTCGACCCAGTATGGAATCTGCTTGCGCATTTGGGGCGGTTCTTCCCCCACCTCCTTTTTGCCAGGGTGGAATCGAAAGCTGTCTTCTATCACCTCTCTTTAACCTTCCGTTTCCCTCCATGATTATTGTTCCCATCTGTTTGTTCTGCACGCAATACTTCGACCACGCCTAATTCGTGTTTCTTACCCGCCAAGGTCTTGACCCGCGGCACTCGCCTGACTGTTCCTTCCTATAGTTTGTGCGTGGAGACCAGCCACACGAAGATATACCGTTATGATGCCTCCATTTCACGTAAAGTGGGGCTGTACAGTTCTCTTCCCTCTTTTATCTTTTTTCCTACAACCCTTCTACTTTCAACATCCATTTCTACAAACACCCGGGGAGCTGAAAGTATTGCCCACTGTATCTTTTCTTCTACAAAACAGACTATTTTACCTTTCCATCCAACACGCCGTTCTCTGGGGCATAATTTTGCTAGGCGCCATATTGACCAAAGCAAAAATAAAACACAGACTCAGATATGCACATGAGGAATAGATACAGACAAACAGGCATACAAAGCAGTGAATAAAGACATATGGTATATCTAAACAAACGCGTAAGATAAACACGTAAGGAAAAAAAAAAATAGAAACACAAACATAGACCAAGACATAAACAGATATATAAATGCACACTCCAATGGCTCGCACAGACGAAGGTCTAACCAGTTTTGTAACACACACCTGCCCCACTAGACGTAACTTACACTGGGCACCGTCCTCTTTAAGCTTGGCACTGAACTCCCTCTGTCCTCTCTGCCCAGGAACTGACATCCCCCCCACCCACCCACCCCCAGTCCCCATCCACCCCCACCCCTCACCCCCCACCCACCCATCCCTCCTTGTGTTTTCACTACCTCAGCGCCGCCTTCTCACTCCAGAGCAACGCGTCTTTATTATATTCACTGTAAGTATTTCTTCTCTCCCACAAGTCACTGTAATCTGTTCAGTTAATCTATACTATTATCGCCCTGTGTCTGCTCATCCAGTGCATCATACTAACTTTACATATACCATTACCATCATGACCACACCATGGTCACTGTAAGGACACCATGTACAATGTGTATATATGCGACCCATGAGAGACTTCATACACTGTTTTGGCCGACTTGTTAGTGGTATTGCGATACGCGGAGCGTCTGGGAGAAGTACTCACTGCTGTACTGATGTAGATAATGCGGTGTGGCGCTAGGGCAAGAATTTTTTATCTTCCGTATATATATATATATATATATATATATATATATATATATATATATATATATATATATATATATATATATATA